>JAFFST010046513.1:17745-30519 GCA_022414735.1 Noturus placidus | reverse complement strand
TAAGTGTGACAAACATGCAAAGGAACAGGAAATGAGGAAGGGGGCAAACACTTTTTCACACCACTGCATGGGAAAATCAGAGGTAAGCACTTCTAAATTATAATTTAGAAATCAAGAAATGTATTATAGGAGCTGAAATATGGACTTCTTTATTGCATAATGATAGCAGAAAGCATGCTTTCCATTCTGCCATAGAAAAGAGCAGCACAATGAGTCTTCATGACAATGTGTGTGTGTGTGTGTGTGTGTGTGTGTGTGTGTGTGTGTGTGTGTGTGTGTGTGTGTCTATTGCCTGGACTGTGGGTAAGTGCTGTGTGAAAGCAGTATGGCTGGCGCAACATCATTAGCACATGCTTGGTGACAGCAGGCCTCCATCTCAGGGGTCCTTTCTCCCTCCACGCAAGCATATGAATCTCCAGTCATTTCCTTTTCAAATGGTAAATAAGCCACTTACTTACACGAGACAAATGGTTGAAGCTTTACCAGAGCTTGGTGGGTGCAGCTCCGAAACCTATATTTATCCATTTTGTTAGGAGGACAATTGATTGAAATGTGAACACAGACAAAGGGTAATGATGGGACTCAAACAAAACATCATTTGATATAAATTAGAGCTACGTGAACTTTACCCATAAAGGCTATGCTGCTTTTGCCTAATACTAGGGTTTCTTATATGTCTTTATCTCTCAAATAAATTCCACAAACCTCCACATTAGCTACATGAACTTTCATTTAAATGTGGCCAATAATGAATTAGTCTCTTTATTATCCCAATCGTAAAGCTTTGTATTTCTGATGTATTCACTGACAGAACACACACACAGGGTCCTAGTTAACATTATTTATAGACCTAACTTTGAAAGTTATTGAGGATTGAATTAGACAAGTCAATCAAATAACGTACGAACTATACGACCTTAATAATGAATATAATTAGCTTTGGTGATGGTGTGTTGTTATTTACACTTCTATATAAAAATAAAATAAAATAAAAGACACACAGAGACCCCATTTTGTGAAACTTTATTTATTATTATTATTATATTTTTGAACTAAAATAGTATTTTCAACTAACAACGAAGATAATAGCTACAACTCGTCCTGACTAAAGAGCTCCTCGCGTCCCCGCTCACGCGCTGAACAGTTTCCGGGGAAACGCGCGTACGTGCTTACGTCCCACGTACGTGTGCTTGACAAATCTTCCGAGGCCAATCATTTTCTCAGCGCGGCGATTAAAAGGGAAGGTCCAATCACAACAAAGGAAAGGAGATAAGACGAGGAGAAGGGGTGTAACTCCGCCCCGTACCGCCCCTCCCCTCCTCTCTCTCTCTGTTCCGCTCGAGAGATATAATCGCAGAGTTGACCCAGAAAGCGATCTCCCGTATCAGAGCCTGGAACCGAGAGAACCAGCAGCGCGCGTGCCTGGAATACCACGAAAACGCTAGGACACTCTTCAAAAAGGAAGAGCGATATTACACTGGTACGTGTGTGTGTGTGTGTGTGTGTGTGTGTGTGTGTGTGCTTGGTTAACACTGCTAATGCATGAGTCTTACAGAATGCTATGCATTAAATGATACACATTCCGGCGAGTTATTCTAAGGCAAAACTGTCTGTTAATGCACGCGCTCTTTTGATCTAATCAAAAGTTGTGCATAGATATGCATTGTGTTTAACATATACACACGTCACGAATCGCATGATGTATCCTCCAGTGCGTTCAATACTTTTAATATTCTGGATTCATCTTAAAAACAAGAATATTTGCTTGAACTGTTTTGTTTGCTCTCACCAAAAAACAAACAAACAAACAAACAAAAAACAAAACAACACCAAAAAAACATACTGCAACTGCACTTTCCCCCACACATCATTGATAGGGTAGGCATTTTGGTTGCACTACTGGTTTTTGAGACATTAAAACCAATAAGCGGTTAATATTGGTGATGGTTGAGTAGTCAAATAATCTAGTAGATCTTTTGTCGAGACGTGAGGAAAGGACAAAGAGAACATTTTTGATCAAGTAGGCTATTGTGGCTGCCTCCTATCTCGGCGCATTATACCAAGATCACTGACACAGTGAACATTGATTGTGTAACCATTGCTTCTGCATGAATACTGATTCATGTAACGTTTTCCAGGAAGGGTAATTAATAATAATAATAATAATAATAATAATAATAATAGCATGCTGTAGGTCATCCTACTTAACAATAGTTCATTCAAATACATGAGATATTTTCAGTATGCCAGCGATAAAGGTGAATCTGGAGTGATATCACTTGTATCACAATCCTTATTTAGTTTAGGCTCTGTATCTCTGTTCAGTGTCTCCACGAGGCTTTGTTTGCTGAGCACTTTGTCTAGGGATCTGGCTGATATTTGTTTTGATGCTCCCAGAGGCTCAGGTCTGCGCCGACTGCATTGTTTTCTCAGCACAGTGCTCCTACTCTAAACATCTAGGCTTTGTCTCTGTCGGTGGTAAATTTAGCAAGGGGTTTAAAGGGATTAGTAAAGGAAAAAGTGTCGGACAGGAACCAGTTCTGTCCATTGTACTTCGAGGACAAGTTCAGGTAGTTGACAAACAGACTGAACTGTAACCCTTATTTCAAGAACACAATGGAAAAGGTTACGACATTGAAAAAAAAAGAGATTTTAGAGATGTAGATATTTTTCCGAACTTGTCGTTCAGCTGGTGTGTCAGGAATCATTGCATGTTTTTCTTTTTTTTGCAAGTATGTTGACATTCCTGTCATGTCTCTGCAGCATCACTTCCAAACCATGGCTGATCACATGATGATGCCCATGAGTCATGGGTTCCGCATGGGCATGAACAATCACCCTCAGCATATGGGCCAGCCAGGCATGCGTACACTCCCAAACGGCCAGCTGATGCACTACAACCGAGGGCCACAAGGTTCCTTGGAGGCAGCAATGAGGCAGCGAGCCGGCATGGGGCCCATGATGAACGGGCAGATGGGGAACGGGCATCACCATCAGATGCAAACAAGTAACATGATGTATGCAGGAGCGAACCAGCAACCAGGGCCACAGCACCCTCAAGCTCAACATCACATGCATCCACAGAGCCAGCCACCTCAGCAGCATCAGCAGCAGTATATGAGTGGAGGAGGTCTAAGCACGTCTCAGCAGCTTATGGCCAGCATGCACCTGCAGAAACTCAACACCCAGTACCATGGGCTTCCACTTGGCCCTGGCAACGGACACCATATGGGACCCGGTGGTCCATACAGGATGGCTCCAAACCAACTGGCAGGCATGCAGATGGGGATGGGTGGCCCAACGTTGGGCCTCAACGTCATGGATACGGACTTGATCGATGAGGAAGTCCTCACATCTCTTGTGTTAGAACTGGGCTTGGACAGAGTACAAGAGCTGCCTGAACTTTCACTGGGTCAGAATGAGTTTGACTTCTTCTCAGACTTTGTGTGCAAGCAACAGCCTAGCACCGTCAGCTGCTGAGCAGCCAATTAGAGGTGTTTTCACTTCATATCTGTTCCAGTGATGAGTTGGGTGCGTGTACAATTCTGAGCATTTTTTTCCAAGGGAAGCCAGTTTTACTGGTCTGAAGCAAAAGTGACTTTGTCTATAAAGTTATGCTATATATACACACCGTAGTACTCTCTGGCCTGACCCAATTGTTGGCAAATGAGAAGAAAGAAGGGAGTTCTCTCTGAATTATCACTGCTCTTTTAGGAGCTGAACTCTATGATTGACCTTTGGTAAGTGTGTTATTGTGAGGAAGCAGCCAACTTTTTCTATCAGCCCCCAGGGGTGACGATGTAGCTCAGTCGGTCCAGGGTTGAATGTAACTTCACTTTATCAACCCAGATTAGAACAATGCATATAGTCTGCCTTGCCTCCCTGGGGGCATCACTGGCATTTAGAAATATATTTATAATAGTCACCAAAAACTAGACATTTATTGAGATCATATGACAATTCTGCTTTATATCAAACAAGCTCACAAAGGCTTGTTATGAGAAGAACCGTTTAAGTGAGTATTTTTGTGTATTGAAGGCTGGTACTTCAACATCGACTCCAATTAGTCATTCATTGCTCTAAAGCTAATGTTTAAGAGCCTAGGATTGGTGACATGCTGGAGCTGGATATATGTCATTTTGCACAGTGCTATACTGTTATTTTTTCCCCCTCAAATCTGTTGAATTCATAAAAATGACCACCGTTAGCATAAGCATCACATTTGTCACAGTTGACATGGTTTGAATGCTCATAATGTTTCCACAACTTCTAGAACTGAATTAAACCAAATCAAATGACTGGCACTTAAGTGTCAACTGTTCACTGTAGGCTGTCTCTTTATGCTTATAGAGATAGCGAGAAACAGCTTGGAAAGCACTGGAATGTCTTATTAGCTTCTGTCGCTAACTGCTGAGCCTGCTCCCTGCTGGTTTGTAACAGCTCCAGGACTGCCTTAAACAAGCAGCATTACTTTATCACACAAAAAAAACAACAATAATTTTTTTTACAGATACCAATAGTTTTGCTTAAGTGGAAAACATGGGGGCTTCAAAGTTTCATAGTTCTAGGGAAAGTGCAGCTAGAAATGTTGCGCATAATAGTTTCACTGAGAGTTAGCGTCATTTACTTTTGACGTCAACCTCTCTATCTGAAATGTATGTAGTGCTCATATATGGTCAGTAGATGTCTTTACAATGTCACTATACTGTGAATAATTTAAGTTCAACAATACAGTGCCACTGTGTAATGTCCCTTAAATCACATGTTGCTCAATGATATCTTGTAGCAAGCCGCTAAGTAGATAAGGACAGCATTATATTCTACGGCAATACATTGTTTTGTTTTTTTGTCACCTGTTTAAATTTTACTGAATGCTGAATTATTGTTTGAGATATTCGCCACATGCATTGTTGTCATTACAGGTTTTCATGCCCTCATGGTAACACTCTACCATGTCTCTCAGTGTATAAGCTGAGGTTGCAGTTTCACCACTGATTTTATATACACACTTACTCTTAATTGAGGTCAGTGTACCCAGTCCCTCCAGTGGCCTCATAATTACAAAATGGAAATAATGAAATAATTTCTACCTTATTGCTTTGTTAGTAACTTGTATCGAAGAATGCAGTTCCCCCTGTGGTGAGGTTATGGTATTCGCTTCTATCAGCTGGGCTTTGTATAGGAATCGCAAAGCTTGTTATTATCAAAAGTAGTTCTGTTCCACTAAATCTGTTCTTATCTCCCTTCTTAACCCACCCAGCTCTTGGGAATATGTCTGAGCCACTTGCTAGCTTGGGATAACAAAAAAACGGGAACTCAAAGGCCAAAATATCTGTTGGACCATATCCTGGTTTTAAACTTTTTCATACATTAATAAAATTCAAAACTAAATCAAATTGATGATATGTTTAATGTCCATTATGGCCACTGTTGAATTCCTATACTGTAGCACACTAGTGAAGCTGCACCATTGGTGAGCAATATTTGTATTAAAGTGAAGGGAACTTTTGCAGGTCTGCACAACATACATCCAATTGTTCAGTCACAGTGACTTTGTGTACCTTAAACATACAGTTGACTTCGCCTTCCCTTACTGTCAAGACTGCGGGCTTACTCCAGACATATGAGTATATGTTATATGAATGGCATTGTACATGGAATCCTGGCTTGATTGATTTACCTTTGTTTTATTTGGTTTCTCTCCATAACCTCACTCCCAGAAATGCTTTTTAAAATGTCGTTGATTCTATCTTAAGAAAATGTATTTATTTTCACTGATAATAAAATATTTATTTAATGAAGTGACATGAGTCTTATGGCAGTTCTGTACACTTTTATTACATTTACGCTATTGGATGAAAGCATGGAAGAATGATTAAAGTATGAAAGCAATGATTAGAGATTCAAAAATGGAATTATATATACATGTTTAGGAACCTTTTGAGGAACTAAAGAGTTTAATAATTCTCCTAAATGATACTGACAATGTTTAGAGGACTTTTCTCAAAATATTCTATTTGGACCTATGAGAAAATTATTTATAAAAAAGCTTTTAATTATTTACAAACTCAAACTTCTCTTCTTAGCCTTTTAAAATAAGATTGCTGCAGCTCCAGGTTTTCTCTCATTCGAATACAGTACTTGAATAAAGCTACTTTTGTGTGACATCAGCAGTCTTTTAAGATCATTACTTGTCTGTACAAAATGATCCCAGGATTCTGTGTGCGATAATATGTTCTCCGTGTTACATCATACAACGTGGATCTGAGACTTGTGCTTGAAGAAAATGATTACGTTATGCTTGCGTCATCAATTAGCACAATCTGGACTCGACAGAATCGGCAGAAAACGGGGTTGCATAAAAAGAAAAGCTCTTGGTATAAGTAATGAAACGTCCAGAGAAAACAAAGCTTGAAGTTTAGGATTCGGTTAAATAAACAGTATTGATGTAAACAGTTAATGATGCCCTTTTGTACTGTTTTAACAAGCACATTACTGTTAGTTATCTCTTTATTCAGTTTTCATATTTACTTTTGTCATGTTAGTGTTGCAAACTTTGGGCATGTAATGTACAGTACACATGCCCATAGGTTTGTATATATGTGTAATATGACAAAAATATTACAGCTAAAATTATTAGTTATTAGTTAATTAATTATATTTTTTTTAAACACAAGAGACCATTGATTATGTTTAAATACAGTAATATATGTCTTGTCCACAATATTTATCCCATGCACAGTGAGCTTAAAGATGAAATGCCATCTCGTATAATTTTTTAGATTTATATCCTTGCAACAAATTCTTGTGTAATGCCTTTTCACCTACATACTTGTAAAAATCAAAAACAAACCCTTTATCTAGAAGTGGGTGTTCCCAAAACTAGTGACTTACTTCTGCTTAGTCACACACAGTGATCAAACTCGGGTGTCCTGCATACGGGACATTAACTTTGATATGTCTTAAACAGAACAGACATAATCTATAAGCAAGGATTATCTGGAAATGACAGGGAGTCCCAGATGCTGACAACATTTGCTCATGGATTTCATGATGAACTCTTTCATGCTGCAATTTGAATTTTAGGACACACCAAATTATCTCAAACATTACTAAATAATGTTGAATGTGAGAACTTAGAAATAATAACAACAATGTCTGTGAACCTGTACAAGCGGTACATGCTGAATGCTGAGCAGGCAGTCTATCCTCTCAATAGTATGTGTGCTAAAATGCTTTGGGCCATGTAATTACATGGTGCATGCCAGAGTTGAGGTTTAAAGAGTTTTGATTGGTGCTATAACAGACTGTTGCTTGCGTACCCATAGCGCTAATCCATGTCTGAGAGCAGAGTAGCTGTTAATCACAACCCTACTGTAGAGATATTTATCACCTCATCACCGTGAAAAAGAATGAAATAAAAAACAACTTTGCTTCATTGAATTACATGGGTAGACATTGTTATAAACTGTGGTGATACACAAACCTATAATTAACTAATAATAAACAAAAACATGGTGTTGATCCAAGATAATCCCAAGCAGAAGACAAGACCTGTTCTGTGACGTCTATGAAGTCACTCCTCTCGTCTCTGACCCACCCTGTCTCCTAGACAGCAAGCCATGCCTCTCTCTCTCTCTCTCTCTCTCTCTCTCTCGCTGCAGACTAAACCAGGTCTTACATGTCTGCACAGGAAAGTAACAACACAACTAAAGGATCACTTGAATTATTATGCCCTTTTCATACAGGTGCAGCTTTGTAAAAGTTCAGAATGTCCTGAAATTTACAGTGGTGTGAAAAAGTGTTTGCCCCCTTCCTCATTTCCTGTTCCTTTGCATGTTTGTCACACTTAAGTGTTTCGGAACATCAAACCAATTTAAACAATAGTCAAGGACAACACAAGTAAACACAAAATGCAATTTGTAAATGAAGGTGTTTATTATTAAAGGTGAAAAAAAATCCAAACCATCATGGCCCTGTGTGAAAAAGTGATTGCCCCCCTTGTTAAGACATACTATAACTGTGGTTGTCCACACCTGAGTTTTGCTGCAATTTACAGTGGTACTTTGTTGTTGTTTTTTTCCAGCATTATATCTAGAGCACAGCTGAACATCACTCCTCCCCCTCTCTTGTGTTTTGGAGGCCGAAGAGGCTACGCTTCGCTAGGCAGCAAGGCTGGACTTCAGCCATCTCTTCAGTGCTTCCATGATTTGCATGGCTATCTACACGTCACAGAACCACAATGGGTCAGACATGCGTCAGCACCCGTTTGCGTTTTTACGCACACACATACACAAACACAAACACACATTTTCCCCTCCCCCCAGCAGTCTCAGGCTCCAACAACAATCTGCATCCCAAAGGAATGACTCTCTCTCTCTCTCTCTCTCTCTCTCATGAAGACACCCTTCCCCCTTCGCTCTGGTCGCTCTTGTTCCCATGAGACTCGGGAATGAAGTTAAAGCTGTCGCCATCAAAGAAAACACAAGACCTAAGCTCCATGCATGAGCAAGCCTGGACGGCTGAACAAATGAGTGCACATGACAACAGACAGGCATGTGTGACACACGTTAAGACAATGGAAATCACACTGACCATAAATAACTTTATCTTCTGAATGTTCTTTCAGGAATTTTAAAATGTCATATGATGTCTCTGTGGTTTGTCTAAACATTTGTTTGCATAAGCATTTTGTCCTAACCTTTAGACAGGGGCCAGAAATACGGCCTCTCGAGGTCAAAAAGCTTACCATGTGTTAACTGAATTCAAATGAGTTTTTCTGATAATGCGGTAATGTAATGCATTATATTTTCAACTTATGTCATTTGATTACAGTTACTGATGTCAATAAAATTATGTTATTAATTTATTGTTAAGAAAGCAATATTAAGTAAAATGCATTTTTAAAATAAATGTCATGCCTCAGTCCGGGGAGGACTCAATTTCCCAAGAGGCAACACGCCCTCCCAAGATGGCCGCCACGAGTGACGCACCCCACTCACACATGCGCTCTTCCTCCCCGGAATTCTGGACACACACACACCTGAAAGCAATCACAAACAGAGCATAAAAGCGACCCTGGATGAAAAGAAACTTCGCGAAGTAATGATAGTTGACGTAGTTTCTCTAGCATTCTCTGAGCAGTTTCTGAACATTGACTTGAATACGTTTCGACCCGTTTCCGTTCCTGACTCTTATTCTAGCTTAGCCTCGTCTAGTCGGTTTGTCCCATCGCCTGACCCACGCCTGTGTCTATACTACGAAACCAAAACCGGTCCCTCTGGATTACACCGCCGGAATCCTGTCACCTGAGCCTGCATCCACATCTATCTCAGGTAGACAGATTACTTTGGATACAACAATGGATGCAGCAGGTGATCTGCGAGTACACAAATGCATTGAAGGCCACGGGCGTATCTTGAGTAGCCATGAACAACAAATTGTCAATTTGCGCGAAGAAGTGGCTAGGCTAACCCTGGCCGCACCCGCCGCTACCATCCCGGCTCCTCACCTTCCTCCCACTCCGGCACCGGAGAAGTATGACGGGGATCTGACCCATTGCAGCGGTGTCCTGCTACAGTGTACCCTTTTCTTTTCCACATATCCGGATAAATAAAATCATTCACTTCCTGGAATTGTTATCCGGAAAAGCTCTTCTCTGGGCCACTGCCGAATGGGAGCAAGCAACGAGTTCCAATCTAACCTATGAGCACTTGCCAGAACGATTCAAAACTGTCTTTGACCACTCTCCGGACAACAGGGAAACAGGGGAGGACCTGTTAGCATTACGCCAGGGCCCAAGGAGCGTGGCAGACTATGCTTTGGAGGTCCGTACCATAGCAGCTTGAAGCAGTTGGAGCCAACCTGCCATGAAAACGGCGTTCCACTGGGGGTTAAATGAGGACATCATCATGTAGTTAGCATGCCGCGACAACAAACAAACCCTGGACTCGCTGATCAGTCTGGCCGTTCGCATAGACTGACTACTACAAGGGCACCGCCCCACTCAGCGAGCGGCTAGTCGAATGGTCGATATATCCCCCGCCGAACCCATGCAGCTTGACCGAGCGGGACTTAGCCAAGAGGAGAGGGAGAGAAGGTGGTGAGAAGCCCGGTGCTTCTACTGTGGAGAGTCACAACACTTTATTCAGAACTACCCTACCCGGAAACTTAGGACCACCAGAGAGAGAGATCCAACTAGCCCATCCTGGTCCGAGGTGAGTCCGAATATGGAGACCCGGAGCCATTCACATTCAGAACTCCTTCTGCCAATCATTCTCACATATGTAAACCTGTCTTGTACCCTAGAGGTGCTAATCGACTCTGAAGCAGAGGGAAACTTTATTGACCAGTCCACCGTACAAGAGCACAACATTCCCATCCGTCCTTTACTTTCACCATGCCGCATCCAAGCCATTGATGGGGTCCCCATCGGCAATGGATTTACTACACACTGCACCAACCCCATCACCCTTCATACCAGCGCACTCCATCAGGAGAACATCACCTTCTATGTCACAAAATCAGCCCATCACCCAGTGGTTCTCGGCCTCCCCTGGCTAGAACACCACAACTCGGTTATTTCATGGACTCACAAAGAGATCACATGCTGGTCCCCGAATTGCATCCAGGCATGTATTTGTGCACCCGTACACAGGCTGGCCACCACATCCATTGAAAGCCCGAACCAAAACATCACCATTCATATCCCCATGGAGTACCAGGATCTGAGCGACTCATTCAGTAAAGAGAAAGCGAGCGGCTTACCTCCGCATCGTACCTATAATTGTGCGATTGACCTGTAACCTGGAGCCACGCCACCCTGAGGAAGGGTCTACCCGCTAACACAGGAAGAATAGAGTTCTATAGAGGAGTACATAGAAGAGGTCCTGCGCCAAGGGTACATCCGTCCCGTCACATCACCAGCCGCCGCAGTATTCTTCTTTGTAGAAAAAAAGGGCGGAGGACTGCGGCCATGCATTGATTATAGAGGCCTCAACCTATGTAGTGACAAGTACTGGTATCCCCTTTCTCTGGTTCCTGTTACACTAGAACAGCTTCGGACCGCCACCATCTTCACCAAGCTTGACTTACACAGTGCCTACAATCTAGTCTGAATCAGAGAAGGAGATGAATGGAAGACGGTGTTCAGCACCACTTCCGGGCATTACGAATACCTTGTCATGCCATACGGACTGTCTAATGCTCCTTCTCTCTTACAGTGCCTGATCAATGACGTCCTGCAGGACATGCTGGGTCGATACATTGTTGCTTATATCGATGACATTCTGATATATTCTAACTCCAAGGAGGAACATATTAGCCACGTACCCCAAGTCCTACAACGAGTCCTCTGACACCAACTATACATCAAGGCGGAAAAGTGCGAGTTCCACTGTCACACCATCTCCTTTTTGGGGTACATCATCAGTCCGAGCGGGGTTTCCAATGACCCCAGCAAGATAGAAGTGGTAGACTGGCCCAGAACCTCCACGATAAAGGAGTTCCAACGATTTCTGGGGTTTGTCAATTTTTTTCGGTGATTCATCAGAAATTTCAGCACCATTGCCAATCCCTTGACTTCACTCGTACACGGACAACCCAAAAGACTTCCCAGGAACCCCCAGGCCCAAGAGGTCTTTCACGACCACCCCCATCATCCAACACCCGACCTGTCCTGACCGTTTATCATGGAGATGGACGCCTCCGAATCTGCAGTGGAAGCCATCTTATCTCAGCGAGTCGGAGACAAACCAAAGCTCCACCCAGTGGCCTTCTTCTCACGCAAATTGTCCCCGACAGAAAGGAAATATGATGTGGGCAATCGGGAACTCTTGGTCGTCAAACTGGCACTCGAGGAGTGGCGGCATTGGTTGGAGGGGGCCGTACATCCCTTTGTCATTTTCACGGATCACAAGAATATAGAATATCTGCACACGGCTAAACGGCTGAACTCACGACAAGCCTGATAGGCCTTGTTTTTTAGCCGGTTCCACTTCACCCTATCATACCGCCCTGGTTCCAAAAAAATAAGGAGGACGCCCTGTCACGGTCTGACCATTGGGAAGACGCCCTAGACAACCCAGAAGAGTATATCATCCCCCCGTCATTCATAATTGGGGCCCTGGAATGGGGGTTAGACCAAGTGCTCAATGAAATCCCTGCATCTCAAGTGCCCAAGGGGTTCCCGAGGGAAACCCTCTATGTTCCTGAATGCCACCAGCAACAAATGGTGATCTGGGCCCACACCGCCGTAGGGACAGGCCACACCGGGGCCCAACGTGCGTACCAGCTACTACGAGAGAAATACTGGTAGCCCAACATGAAGAGGAACATACACCGCGTAGTGGCCTCATGCTCCTCATGCACCCAAAGCAAAGATACACCGACACTCCCGGCTGGGAAACTCATGCCCCTGCCCATACCTGAACGCCCCTCGTCACACCTCGCCATAGATTTTGTCACAGACTTGCCACGTTCCCAGGGAAATACCACTATTCTGGTCATAGTGGATCGATTCTCCAAATCAGTAAGGTTTATCCCCCTGCACAACCTACCTTCTGCCTTTCACACTGCTGAGATGCTGTTCCAATGGGTCTTCCGGTCCTTCAGCATCCCGGAGAAGCTAGTATGTGATGGGGGTCAGTGGGGGGTCAGTGGAACTGTTTTATGGAGAAGATTTCAGGCTAATAAATTAAAATCAGACAGTATTATAACTAGCCCTATAGATAATAATATAGCAATATCAAATCAATGTTTAGAATATTTTACTCC
>JAFFST010046513.1:5565-16184 GCA_022414735.1 Noturus placidus | reverse complement strand
GCTTTGTGACAATGTCTATTGTAAAAAGCGCTATACAAATAAAATTGAATTGAATTGAATTGAATGGGTATTACGGTAAACGTTACCTCCGGTTACCACCCGCAAGCAAACGGCCAAGCAGAACGAACTAACCATGAGTTGGGCCGGTTTCTCCGCACGTTCTGTGCCTCCAACCTCGAAGAATAGAGCAGGTTCCTCCCGTTTGCAGAATATGCACAGAACTCACTGCGACACTTGGCTACTCAACTCACACCGTTCCAGTGTGTTCTGGGATACCAGCCTCCTTTGTTCCCCTGGAACGCCACTCCCACCAAATCTCCCGCAGTGGATCAGTGGTTCCGCCAGAGTGAACGGGTCTGGGCTGATCCCCGTCAACACCTGCGTTGAGCAACCGCCACATACAAGCGGAAGGCTGACCGCCGCCGCAGTGAGCATCCTCATTATCAACCGTGCGATTGAGTCTGGCTGTCTACCAAAGACCTAAAACAATCACACGGCTGTATAAAACTCACACCTTGTTACACGTGACCTACCGCCTGGAACTACCCCACCACAGCCGTGTGTCCCCCTCTTTCCATGTGTCCCACCTCAAACCGGTTGTCACGGGCCTGCTAGCCACCAAAGTGCCATCCAAAACACCTCCAAAGCCCCTAGAGATTGAAGGTCAGCCGGCCTACCGGATCGAGAACATCCTAAAATCCAGACGTTGGAGGGGCCAACTGGACTATTTGGTACAATGGACGGGCTACGGACCTGAAGAGCAATACTGTATTCTCTGGCGGGACATACTCGATCCGACACTTGGCAGGGTCTTCCACACTTCTCACCCTGAACTCACAGGCCCGCGGCCCCGGGGCAGACCCCGAAGGCTCTCGACTCCTGGAGTTAGCCCTTTGGGGTGGAGGCTCTGTCATGCCTCAGTCCGGGGAGGACTCAATTTCCCAGGAGGCAACACGCCCTCCCAACATGACTGCCACGAGTGACGCACCCCACTCACGCATGGGCTCTTCCTTCCCGGAATTCTAAACCCATATACCTGAAAGCAATCACAAACAGAGCATAAAAGTGACCCTGGATGAAAACAAACTTCACGAAGTAACGATAGTTGGTAGTTTCTCTAGCATTCTCTGAGCCATTTATGAACATTGACTTAAATAAGTTTCGACCCGTTTCCGTTCCTGACTCCAATTCTCGCTTAGCCTCATCTAGTCTGTTTGTCCCATCGCCTGACCCATGCCTGTGTCTATACTATGAAACCAAACCCGTCCCTCTGAATTACACCACGGGAATCCTGTCACCCGCACCTGCATCCACATCTATCTCAGGTACGTGACAATAACTCACATTTTGCATGGCTCCCAGGGGTCTAACCTGGCCTGGGCATTGGTGGCTGTAGCCCCGAAGAGGTTTTTCTTTATCCCTGAATAATTCTCCACTTGGTGTGGTTTGTCATTATGTAACTGAACGTTAGTAAAGGAAGATGGCAGAGACCAATCAGACAGGGTTTACAGGAAAATACATGGAAATACTCATGTCTTATTGGCTGACGGCTCTCAATTCTGCCAAACGTTAGCTTACACAGTCCATGTGAGGAAAAATTTATATCATTTTTTAAACCAGTAAAGTGTTTGAACCAGAAACAGTAACATCTTCTAATGCTAAGCAGGAAATCAAGGTGTGTAAATGTCTATAATTTGATCACAAGGACAGATAATGTCCTTTGCATGCCACTGTAGCAGCTAAACCCGTACACTGATAGTTTAGTTGTGCCTCCCCTTAGCTAACGACCCCAAACTAGCCTAGTTAGAAATGTTTTATATTTTATCGGTCTGGTAGTCCTACAACCAGTAACGACACCCAAGCAAGTTTTATGGTAAATCCAACTTTTTGTAACATAGTTTGTAGGTTTTCAAGTAACTTTTTACATGCAGTAATGTAATCAAATTGCAATTGCAAAGTAGTAGTTACTCATCTGAAGTAGATGCCTTTAACCAGAGCAGCTTACACTTATCCTATTTTACAACTGAGCAGTTGAGGGTCTTGCTCAAGGCAGCTTGGCAGGGCTGGGATTTGAATTCACAATCTTTTGATCGGTAGTTCAACATCTTAACCATTGAGCTACCACTTCCATGTACTCACCACGAGATACTGTAGACTTGTACCCAAGAACTGCAGATTTAACCATGTAACCCTAAATTCACTCATATGATGCTGAGCATCCTTCCAAAACATTTAGTACTGTTTGATGTTAAAGAATATACAGTAATTGTGGAACAGTAATGATTAATAATACCAATATCCTTTGTCATCCAGAGGAGGTTTATTTTTCAGTCTGGTTCCTCTCAAGAATTCATGGAGTCAGGAAGTTTTTCTTTGCCACTGTCGTTTAGGGCTTGTTTAATTGCTTTTGAATTGAAACAACCTAAATGTAAAAGGTTTGACTGACCTTTCCATGTGAACACAAAATAAACTAAAAGACATTTATACCTTCCCAGCTATTCACTCTACACATGATGACTACTGTCTGATGAGTACTTTTTACTATTCCATTGAAACTATACAGACTGTATACCATGGTTTAGGAACCCAGACCCACAGATATGGTGTATAATTAACTGCAAACAGAGCAATGTCCTTTTGAAAAGCCTCATTAAATGTACGCAAGGATAAATAAGACGATTTTGTAGAAGAGGTATTAGTGAGAGGTCAAAGCAAAGCATTACAAGTATTAAATGAGCATCAATGCACAACCTGACTGCCTTGACTATTGAGCCCGATTAAGACTTATCAGAATTCATTTGCACAGAAACAATTTGCAATGCTGTGAGTCATTTTTTAAAGTGCTGTACATTGTCTGTGAAACAACACTTCCCCTGAAACAAAATAACTGTGTGATTAAAATGCATGCTTAGTCAGAAGGGGGTTAGTCACTCAGGAGCTGTAGGGCTGAAATGGGAATGTGCGACTGTGAGTGGATGTGAGTGTGTGTGTGTGTGTGTGTGTGTGTATGATCTGTGTACGTAATGCGGTGTGTCATTACAGTACACGTATCCTGCACTCAATTGATTCTACATGATGTAGTTTGCCTGCAGATGCTTATTGAACAATTATTCATACATTCTAGCCTCAATCTTCTCAATTAGTTGAGAATACTAAGAAAAATAAATATATGGGACAAATTTCTTTGACAGATTTTTGCATTAACTTTGATTTGTTAATTCCTTCATGAATTCAGAGAACATTGATCATTGGCTTTGGAATGAGAGAAACATTCATTCTCTACCAGAGAGCCAAAGGCTAGCAAGTACAGCACCATACCTGACCATTTTGCACCAACAGAAATAGAGAATATATTTTTTATTTTTTTAAATAGATGGGAATGTTACTTCAGAAAAATGTCTGTTTTAGAGATGTTTCTGAATGTGTACCTTAATTCTGGTGACATAAATATATAAAAATCAAACTGCAACAGAAAATATTTATGTTCAACTTTTACCAATGTTCTTGAAAAGGGATTGAACACAAAAATACAGTTGTTATAAGGGGCCATGTCCTGACACAGCCATCTGTGGTAGCAAAACTGGTCATGCTCTCAGGAGGGATGGTGTTACTCTTTTCCCTGTCAATCAGACCAACACTAGCCAATCGTGGCCATCTGTGAGCATATGTAGGCGTTTAAAGTGCAGTAAGGACTTTTCTCAGAGTGCATTCAAGTGCCCTGTGGCATAACATGAACGGCTATTTGAAAACACGAGACACTTGACAGAACAAACACTGAGCTGAGTGACTTTTACATTGATTATTGTACTGCAATATTGCACAAATCTTATTTAACTAGTTAGTTTCATGCAGTAGCTAGTGAAAACAAAAAATGCATCCTAAAAAAATACACCGATCAGCCATAACATTAAAAGCACCTGCCTAATATTGTGTAGGTTCCACTTTAGCCGTCAAAACAGCTCTGACCCGCCAAGGCATGGACTCCACAAGACATCTGAGGGTGTGCTGTGGTATCTGGCACCAACACGTTAAGAGCAGTTCCCTCAAGTCCTGTAAGTTGTGAGTTGAAGCCTCCATGGACTTATTTGTCCAGCACATCTCACAGATGCTTGATCGGATTGAGATCTGGGAAATCTGGAGGCCAAGTCAACACCTTAAACTATCTGTCATAATCCTCAAACCATTCCTGAACATTTTTTCAGTGTAGGAGGATGTATTACCCTGCTGAAAAAGGCCATTCCTATTAGGAAATACTGTTGCCATGAAGAGGTGTACTTGGTCTGCAACAATGTTTAGTTAGGGGTTACGTGTCAAAGTAACATCCACATGAATGCCAGGACCCAAAGTTTCCCAGCAGAGCATTGTCCAGAGCATCACACTGCCCCTGCTGGCTTGCCTTCTTCCTATAGTGCAGCCTGGTACCATCTCTTCCCCAGGTAAGCGACACACGCGCATCTGACCGTCCACATGATGTAAAAGAGAATATGATTCATCAGACTTGACCACCTTCTTCCATTGCTCCATGGTCTAGTTCTGATGCACTTTGTAGGCACATTCGGTGGTGGACAACATGGGCACTCTGACTGGTCTGTGGCTGCTCAGCCCCATACAGTACACCGCAATCTGTGATGCATTGTGTGTTCTGACACCTTTCTATCATAGCCAGCATTAACTTTTTCAGCAATTTGTGGTACAGTAGCTTTTCTGTGGGATTGGACCAGACAGGTTAGCCTTCGTTCCCCACGTGTATGAAACGAGCCTTCCGCATCCACGATCCTGTCGTCGGTTCACCGGTTGTCCTTTCTTGGACCACTTTTGTTAGGTACTAACCACCAGGACCACCCCACAAGACCTGCCATTTTAGAGATGCTCTGACCCATTCATCTAGCAATCACAATTTGGCCCTTGTGAAAGTCGCTCAGATCCTTACACTTTCACAGTTTTTCTGCTTCCAACACATCAACATCAAGAACTGAGTGTACATTTGCTGTTTAATATATCACACACCTTGACAGATGCCATTGTAGTGAGATAATCAATGTTATTCACATCACATGTCAGTGTCATGTTGTAATATTATGGCTGATTGGTGTATAGGAGATGGTATGTTGGGAGGAAGAATATAGGAGATGTTTTTTTTTGTGTAGGTTCAAGAGCTAGTTTATGAGCTAGAATCTATCAAAAACCTAGTACTAACAATTTGTCCAAAAAACAAAATACAGGAAACAAGGAAGTAGAATGTAATGACTTCAGGCAATGAGACATAACGCCTAACAAAATGTGGTTCTAACAATATAAGGTTCTATCACACCTTCTATCCAATTTTTAAGCATTATTTACAGGCCACTGTGTACTGAATATTGCATGAGAAGTTTTGTATATATAAATGTATAAAAATGCATATATGTACAGTGTCTCACAAAAGTAAGTACCCCCCTCACATTTTTTGTAAATATTTGATTATATCTTTTCATGTGACAACACTGAAGAAATGACACTTTGCTACAATGTAAAGTAGTGAGTGTACAGCTTGTGTAACAGTGTAAATTTACTCCCCTCAAAATAACTCAACACACATTCATTAATGTCTAAACTTCTGGAAACAAAAGTGACTACACCCCTAAGTGAAAATGTCCAAATTGGGCCCAAAGTGTCAATATTATGTGTGGCCATTATTTTCATGGTTCCCATTTAAAAAATTTTACAACTTTTATGAGATACTTTATATGTATAATATATATATATATATATTTTAAGTTGAACATTGTATATATTTTGGTTTTATCAAAGAGATTGATCTTTATGGCTTTTTAAATTCACATAATTGTCATAAACCCATATGAAAAGGTGACTAGTTGTGTGGGCTAAAATCTAATAACTATCAATAGCTTGACAATGAAACTATTAAGCATGAGAAATGCATTATATCATGACATCTCATCAATATCATAATAAGAACAATGTGGGGCAAACTACTACATACACAATTAAATCCTTTCATTAAAAAAACACTATGCTTATGGCTGTCATCCATTCTTTTGTATAATTTGTACTTTGAACAGATAATGTGTGCTTAGTTTACCTATTTTTAGTTTCTTCTTCAACAAAAAGGTATTTTATGGAAAAATATGATAGACTTCATAATCCAATTTGTTCGTGTTCATTATTATACAGTGCATCCAGAAATTATTCACAGCACTTCACTTTTTCCACATTTTGTGATGTTACAGCCTCATTCCAATATGGATTAAATTCATTATTTTCCTCAAAATTCTACAAACAATACCCCATAATGACAACGTGAAAGAAGTTTGTTTAAAATCTTTGCAAATTTATTAAAAATAAAAAATAAAAAGTCTTTGAGTTCAAGTCTTCAAGTCTTCAAGTCTTTCTATTTTTGAATGATAGGAGGTATAGTTTGATTGGCATTTCTAGTTGTATGTAGACAACCCACTCATGGTGTGTTAATGTGTGTGTGATTGTGCCCTGCGCTAGGTTGGCACCCTGGCAGGCACCCTGTGACCTTATGTCGCAGTTGGTTGGATAAGCAATATAGAAAATGCATGGATGGATGGATGGATGGAGGTTTAACACTCCTAGCTCATCTATACCAGCACCCTTGATCCCTTCTCTACATTAAATATTAGCATACTGTGCAGTTATTCCCAGGACTTGGTTTTACTTTTAAATATACAGTATGTATTATTATAAGTAATAAAATATTGCAGTCAAATTTGAGAAAGAATCTGAAAGCTGTGCATAAAGAATAACAACAACGATAAGTGTGTTTCAGCCACGTGCCTGATTAAGCAATAGAAGTTGCCACTTACAGAAGATCTGTCTCTATGATGTATTGAGACATTGCTGTGAAGAAAAACAGCCAGAGACAAAATGGTGGTTATGCAATATACCTAACCTAGTCAACTGTACTGTATTGCAACGGGTATGCACCTCAGGTGGGAAGGATCTTAGATTATGAATAGTCGAGACGCCACAGCTCTGGTGAAGTCCCTGCTGCAAGAAACAGGCCTGACATACCATCAAAGGCAAGTAGATACTGAAGGTTCGTGATGTGGCAGAAGGCACACGTGACACAATGAATCATCCACTGCAGCCTGTCAGGTACATCTCAATTCACTAATGGGTACACAGAAAGTCTGTAACAACTACACATACACGCATGGATGTCTGGAAGTATTGTAACCACCGCTATGGAAAAAAACACCACCAGACATTACATACGCAAGTCCAGGGTGCACCAATCCACAGGTATTACACTCCTCACACCTAGTGAAGCAATGACTCATGGAGCTAGCCAATGACAACACTAGCAGTACTCATGCTGATTCAGGTCCTTATTCATTGTAGTACCCAGAGAAGGCAGCTGCTTTACTTAGAGAGTCATAAATAAAGCAGTTGAGACATGTCTCCTATCCATGGAAAATCAGATTGTGAGACATTCTCTACCATTTTATACTAATAATAGTGCTCTCAAGCATGTGGTTCTGTGAATTTCAGGATGTTATTTCACTGTGCAAACACTCAATGCAAACGTGCGGCATTGTGGTCGAGTGTGTGTACACAGGGAAAAAAACCTACTGGGACATCAAAAACACATGAAATGCAGTATAAGAGTGTTATTCTAAGCATACGAATTTCTCTTTCTCTCTCACTGACACCCTTCGCACGCACACATCCATGTTTGTCCAAACACCACAATATACTGTAGCATATTTTATATGCTGGCTCACAAGTTACATAGTAAGCACACACATACACACACAGGTATGAAGCTGATACGTGTGCACCATTTTTATGTGTCTAATCAGTTGGTCAGATAGATAAACAGCTTGAGAAAAGGAAATGGGGAAGTAACAACGAAGGGTTAAAAATAGCAGAGGCTATATATATATATATATATATATATATATATATATATATATATATATATATATATATATATATAATCAAGCTAATCAAGTAATTGAACACTTGGTGATTAGGAACAGAAATCCATTCATTCATCTATGTGAAATATGTTTTATGTTTAGGCACTCTTAACCTGAGTGAATGCATATACAGTCAATGAATGGTCTCTTAGCTTCAATAAACATAAATACTAACCTAATAACACAGATTATGGAAGAAGGACGAGGAAGTTTTTCTTGCTGCACAAATGTACAAATCTGTTTCCATGTTGTTGTTTTTTTTTTTTTGTATGTGTGTATGTAATAGTATTTGCTTACTACTTGTCTTTAAATAGTGATGACGTTATGTCACATAGAACACTGTTAAAACAACGCGAGCATTGATTTCGATAGGAAAATTGTTAAATAGGGTGAAGGTCACCCTTAACCTTCAGTACTTTACCAAACATTGTAGAAATAACTTTTTGAATTTCACCTAACATTTCTTGGTGTAGTAGGTTTAAAAAAAATAACAACAACAAAAAAAACTTCTACTCATGAATTGGATGTATCTGAAAATAATGAGTGATTTTAGAGTTCCTTGATGGTACATCACCACATCTGTAATACAGAAACTATAATAGCAGTTGACTTCACACTAGACAGACATCACACTAGATAGACATGAGAAATGTGTCTTTCAAGTTGTAAAGTTGAGTAAGAACACACACACTCACTCACTCACACACACACACACACACACACACACACACACACACACACAAATACACACGCTTTGGCGCAAGAAAACAGCAGTTACATTCCCAGAAATGTGTTAAGACACCTGGATATGATGTAAAAAACCAACTACATGAACACATCCAAAGTAACACACACATAGAAACATGTGCACACACACTGTGATTAATGACTGAGTGAATACTGCCTCCACCCACAAACAGACTCTCTAACGCTCACACAGGAGAAGAGGAAATTCAACACGGTGCTTTACTGGCCCCTGATGGCAACTGTGTCTTTGTCTGTCAAAATTATTGTCACTCACTCACTGGCCACTTTAATATAGCATACCCTTGCTTATTCATGCAGTTACAGGTCAAGAGCTTCAGTTAATGCTCACATCAAACAGCAGAATTGGGGGAAAAGTGTGATCTCAGTGACTTGTTTGCGACTTAGTGAGATTGTGGCATGGATATTGGAGCCAGATGGGCTTGGGTGAGTATTTCAGAAACGATTTCAGAAAATGATTTCCTGTCATTTTCATGTACAACAATTTCTAGACTTTTATACAGAATGGTGCAATGCCTTTATGATGAGAGCAGTTAGAGGAGAACGACCAGACCACACTACAATTAGGAAACCTACAGTAAGTGAAATAACTAGGTTTTACAACTGTGGTGAGTAGAAAAGCATCTCCGAAAACACCACATTGAAACATGAGGAAAATGGGCTACAAGACTACATCAGGTTCCATTACTATCAGCCAAGAACAGAAAGTCGATGCTATAGTGTGCATAGGCCCACGAAACCTGGACAGCTGAAGAATGGAAAAATTTGTATGTATACATGTGTTCCTAATAAAAGGTGGTCCTAATAGAGTGTAGTTTATATAATTTATATATTAAGTAGGCCTAATTTATGTATTAAAAGTGGTGTTAATACTACTACTCCTACCATTCCTGCTACTATTTATAATAATAACAACAACAATAATAACAATAATAATAATAATAATAATAATAATAATAATAATAATAATAATAATTATTATTATTATTATTATTATTATTATTATTATTTTCATCATTATCATGATTTCTTCTTCTTCTTTTGCTTATTATTATTATTATTATTATTATTATTATTATTATTGTTGTTGTTGTTTGATGTTAACAAATGAACTGACATTTTTACAAAATAATTTGTATTTATGAAAGTAGGCCTTACTAAACAGGGATAGGTTAAAATTTCATTTCTATAGCTGAATACAATTTGTTTCTCAAGCTGACCTACAGATAAGTTGTTTATTTTGCTGCCTGAATGAAAATGGATATATTACTGAAATATTCTCTCTAGCAACAGAACAGACAATCTCAGATAGATTCTCATATGTGCACAGCTGCTGTGGTCAACTCACGCCTGACAATATCATTCACTCAAAATCTGATCAAACTGCAACCAGACATTTGCATGCAGGCTCACAGTTCTCTTCAGAAATCAACAAATCAAACAGTACAATAGGCCACAGTACCCAGGTTCAGCAGGTTGGTGGACTGTTTACAGCCAAATCCTGTGATGAGATTGGCTTATAGCAGTTTAGCCTCTGCTTTGATATTTGTCATTAATCAGTTTAGATTTACTTTTGATTTGAAAAATCAAGCACATAAAATAAATATGGTCAGTACAGGACAGTACAGGTAAACCCATATAAACCAGTTTGCTAGCTAACTAATGTAATAGCCTAATTAATGCTATTACTGCTATGGCAGCCGTAGAACAAAATACACAGATTAAATAACAGTACAAAAAAAAACAAGCATTGTAAATGGCCAGGCGCTGTTGTTGTATCAGTGTAATATGATGTTAAAAAAAACCTAATTAGTAAAAAAAATAAATAATAATAATAATTAATAATATATATATATATATATATATATATATATATATATATATATATATATATATATATATATA
>JAFFST010046512.1:116647-133422 GCA_022414735.1 Noturus placidus | reverse complement strand
TCATTTACAAATTGCATTTTGTGTTTACTTGTGTTGTCCTTGACTATTGTTTAAATTGGTTTGATGTTCCGAAACACTTAAGTGTGACAAACATGCAAAGGAACAGGAAATGAGGAAGGGGGCAAACACTTTTTCACACCACTGTAAACTAGACATGGCTAATGAGATAATGATGAGCAAGCAAAATAAAACAAACGACAAAAAATCAGAGAACAAAGGATTAGAATTGTCACAGACACAACACTGGAGTGAGACATCACTAAATCTATTTATTTATTCGGGTTATTCACGGGAGTGTGGGTCATTCTGAAGAGATGAATCCAGAAAGTAATTTGGAGATTTTGTGGCAATGATCATGTGACAAAGTAATGAGTGAAGGATCGTTGGCATTGTAATCTTCAAACTATGTGTGTCATTCAGCAACAAAAGTTATAAAATATTTCCAATTTCAATAATGTTTTTAAATAATAATATTGCCTTTGTATTCGTTTTGTCTTTTTTTGTCAGCTATATGTAATCAAATTGTAATAATAATAATAATAATAAGTCTTTATTTTATAAAGAGCCTTTAAAAGTAGCTTCTCAAAGCGCTGTACATGAATGAACAGTAAACATATAACAGTAAACAGAGAACAGTACAAACAATAGAAGTGAAAAAGAAGTGAAAAAAGAGCTAAAACAACATAATTGAAATTGATGGAACAATAATAAAGAGAAAATAGCAGTCAAACGCAAGTTTGAAATAGTATGTTTTCAGTTGAGTTTTAAAGGTGCCAAGAGTCTTGGCTTCCCTGAGTTCAGGAGGAAGAGAGTTCCTACAGTAGTATCTACTGTACCTTTAAGGAAAACTTGGGTGGCATTGTGGTACAGAGGGTAGTGTAGGTAGCTGTCTTATAGCACTAGAGTTCCAAGTTCGAGCCTGAGATCAGATTAGTTTGTGTGGAGTTTTGCATGTTGTCCCCATATGAGTTTCCTCTGGGTTCTCTGGTTTCCTCCCAGTGCCCAAAAACATGTCAGTAGTTTGATTGGCTACACTAAATTGGCCCTCTGTGTATGAGTATGATTCCCTGCCATTTAGGCTGTACATAGGCTCTGGATCCACTGAAACACTTACAAAAAATATAGCAATTACTAAAAATGGACTAATTACTTAATTAACTCAACATTTAAGTAAATGTAAGGTCAGTGGTATCTCCTAAATATCTACTCAATATATTTGTGTTAATTATGTTGTTTTCTGTTTGCATCATAGACATATTAAAGTTTACAGGGTTCCATTCAATTAGTTTAATTTGTTGAAAGGTATTGCAAATATATTTAATGATGTTTAATTGATATTACTATAATATACCATACTTTTATGGCAATGTGGTAATCAGGCGTGAGGTGTCGGATTTGTTAAGCATTAAATTCATGCCAATGAAAATGATTAAGATTTAGTTTTTGCCAGAGTGAGAGACAGAGCAAGAGAGACAGACAGACAGAGAGAAAGAAAGAAAGAAAGAAAGAAAGTCAAATGATATGTCAAGGGATCAGTGTGGCTTTCCTCTTAAATCCCTTCGAGTCTATAATTAAGAAAAGTTCAAACAGCTCATGACTGATGCTTGTGACCTGGGACCTGGCTGAAAAACTGAACATTAATATTTCAATTTTTCCCATTAATTTAATCAAATTTCATATGCTGATTTAAATTGGCCACACTCTTCCTTCATGAGTTGACTTTAATCCCAGCCTAATTACTAATTATACGGTCGGAGGATGATTGAACCAATCCTTTCAGCTCAGGGCCAATTTGCCATCTCTGATGTCAAGGACATTTTTATGCTTGATGTCATCCATGTTTTGTGGACGAATGGATTTCATCAAAGAGGCTGTGCATGCTGGCCACTGTTTTCTTTAATAGGAAATCCTATCATACATCTTATATCATGCTGAAATAAACAAAAATAAGAGTTCTGTGTTTTGAATTTGGGACCAAAATGGAAAGGTATAAAGGTAGAAAAATTACCCTTTTTATTATTTCAAAGTGGGAATAAAACACCTGCATAGTTTTGGATGTTTATATGTCCTCAGTTGTCAAAAGATTTAATGAATGCAGTGGTTGTGTATGTGTCCTTCTCTTCAAATCTCTATATTAATTGATGATAGTACATGTGCTCTTGTAAATGTCATTTTAATTATTCCCTGAGCCTGGATCGTGCTATCTCTGGTGCTGGAATAATAACGAAACTATTCAGAGACGAGTGAACCTTGGCAACAACTAAAAAAAATTATAGTTTCTTGTTTGTTTTTAGAATTTCAAAAAGTAATAGCAGAATTATACATCATGTGTGGCTGTGTGTGTAGAGGATGACTGTAAATCAAAGACTGTAATCTTTGTAACCAGGAGTGTGCAGGTTTTTCTCTGTGAGATATCAAGCCTATGACATCTTCTGCTGTTTATGACCTTGATGTTAATTTAACAGCAAATTCTTTTTCAATGCTGTCTTCAACAAACCCCCATCTGGAAAAAATAAATAAAGCATCAAATGGCATTTGATAGTTTTTAAAAAACTAGAAAAAGACCAGGCAATGTTTTTCCAATCTATAACTGTCTAATTTAGGTGACCCTGTGCTCAGTGTAGCTTCAGAGTCTCGTTCTTGGCTGACCAGAATGGAGCCTGATGTGGTCTGCTGCTTTTCTGCTCAACATGGTTGTAAAGAGTGGTTATTTGAGTAAATAACCATAGGCTTCCTGCCAACTCACCGACCTCTATCAACAGGGCATTTCTTCCCACATGGTTTTTTTTTAAATTTGTTATTATTATAATTTTTTTTTACACCATTTTGTATAAACTCTATAGACTGTTTTGTGTGAAAATCCATAGAGATCATCAGTTTCTGAAATATCACCAACCATGACGCATTTGGATGTGAACAATAACTGAAGGTCTTGACCTGTATCTGCATGATTTCATGCATTGCTTGGCTGCTGTCACATGACTGGCTGATTAGATAATTGCATGAAAAAGCAGGTGTTCTTTCAAAGTGAGTGTAAAATGCTAGATAATGAAAAACAACAAACAGTAACTTCGCTACTGCAACAGAGTTCCATGAACATTGTACTAATACATTATTTCAAAATAAAAAAGTGAATTGTTTTTGCTGTTTGATAAAGCCTTGGAAGAAATTGAGATATATCTGAATGTGATGTTCACACACCATTTTTCTATTCTGTCATCTGTTATGACATCATATGTTCCTAATACACATGGTATGAATAAAACTGTACAAAATCACTATCACACTAAACTGTACAGTGCACTACTCTGAGAATTAACTAGTAACCATATTTACTTACTGTCTCTTAATTGTCTGATATTGGTTAAATTACTGCATGTAAAGTTTTTCAACTTGTAGTAGGCACCTTAGTTCATTGGTAAGTTTCAGATAGTTGATTAAATATAAATATTTCTTATCAGTGATCTCAGTATTAGAAGTTATAATAATTAATGTAAATATATTTACGTTTTGTAAGTTTATACATTTAATAATTACAGGTCATTTCATGTTGCCAGTAATAAAGGAAGAGCTCAGTGGAAGGTCCTTACAAGCTTTGCATCTAGCTCAGTGCATCTGTTTCTAAAAGCTAAATATGTAAAAAACAATAACCATCGCAACATAATGCAAATGTAACAAGGTCTCCTGAACCTACTGCTCCATTCTGTCTCTCTCTACAGGTTGCATTTCCAGTGCCTTTAATTGGATGTTGGCCAATCTTTCCACCACAGGAAGTGTCCATGGCTTTCTGCAGCATGACGCCGGAGCCGAGGTTTGTTAATGAAGGCCTGCATGTAGACAAACTGCCATCTAATTAAACTGTCTTAATATGTATAGGATGCCCATTATGGATGCTGCCTTCCTGACTGACTATGTGCATTAAGTGCCGTTAAACTATAATTGACTGCTTTTTTTAGACAATGATTGGTGAATAAAGTAAACAAAAAAAAATGGTTCTAGGCTCTTACAGACCAGAAATTAAGGACGGTATGGGTCCATTTCGAGTGGTAAGCGATTTGATTACCGTATTTTCTGCACCACAAGGTGCACCGGATTATAAGGCACAGTCTCAATTACTGGGTCTATTTCTGTACTTGACCAAGGCGCACCGTGTTATAAGGCGCGTGCTAAAACATACGGTTGTTACGCCTCGGCCAGCAGATGGCACCCCAGCATGAACTAACTCTAGACACATGACCTATTGTTTTGGATTTGGTTGGATTCTGTGATATATCCCAGCTGTGTCATGTTTGGTTTGATCATGTTGAGTATTTAAACCCCTCGGGGCTAAGAGCACATTGCGCGTTATTGTTCTTTGTTTGAAGGTCTGTCTGCCAAATGAAGCCAGTATGGTTAGCCTTAGCCAGTATGGTTAGCCTTAGCCAGGGATGCTAAGCGGTGCTTGTTTGTTTGATTTGTTCTTAAATAAAGACGGTTCTCCTGCACTTATTTAAACCCCTCGGGGCTAAGAGCACATTGCGCGTTATTGTTCTTTGTTTGAAGGTATGTCTGTTTGCCGACAAAAGCCAGTATGGTAAGCCGAAGCCAGTATGGTTAGCCTTAGCCGGGCATGCTAAGCACTGCTTGTTTGTTTTTGTTCTTAAATAAAAACGGTTCTCCTGCACTTACTTATTGCCTCCAAATTTGTGACAACGGTCTACAAAAAAAAAGGTGACGGAAGCAAAACAGTGAGTTAAGTTGGACTTTATTCAACCAGTGTTGTTTTGCAGCATACCAGTAGTATACCTACCGGAGGCATGGCGGAGGTAAGAGTACATACTGTACGTATTACTTAATGTTCTCTGATTGGTTTATCGCTGCCAGCGTACGTAGTGTACGTATTACGTCCTTGTGTCAGCGGGAAATGGTCCGACAGTCAATCAAGCGGAGCGTTTACCAAAGTCGCACATTTTTACAGATTTTGGAACTCAGTCCACACATAAGGCGCAACGGATTATTAGGCGCATGGCAGATTTTTGAGAAAATTTAAGGTTTTTATATGCGCCTTATAGTGCGGAAAATACGGTATGCCAATTCAAGTGAATAGTAATTTGCAGCACATTAATATTGTTTCATTTGCTTACAAATATATTTACAATAAGCAATCTACTAACAATATTAACTTGGAACTGATGAATTAATGCTCACTTGTGAGTAAACATAATGCAGAACGTTTCACATGTAGTGTTAGATCAACCGAGTACATTGCCAGAGCCTTGCGGAACAAAACTAAAATTGCACATGAGATTGCACCTGTGAATTGCACAAGCAAACGTGTGACATCATGCGAACAATGTGATCACATCGTTGAAAAAAAACAAACATCTAAAAATGAAAGCCATATATGGAACATGTGGAAAAATGAACATGGAAATGTGTAGACTTTATATAATAATCACAATAATGGAAATCCATTTTGAAATGTATCAAACAACATGTGAAGAAACCAGGTGATCATTCACATGTGATGATAAATGTGACTTTAAGGGACAGTGTATTGGGACATTTGTGTATTTATTTCTGTGCCATGAGAGAGAGAGAGAGAGAGAGAGAGAGAGAGAGAGAGAGAGAGAGAGAGAGAGAGATCCCTGCAGTAGTTATTGCTCAGAGTTCTACTCTGCTTCCTTCATTCTAACATGCAGGTGTGTGTGTGTGTGTGTGTGTGTGTGTGTGTGTGTGTGTGTGTTTGTGTGTAGATTTACAATTTCTTCAAGACCGCAGGTGATGACAGACTTCATAACTATGTAGCGACATTGCATCTTGATGCGTTCACAGATTATAAGGTTTCTGATGAAACCGTCCACTGCTCAGGATTTTATGATACAATTGACAGCTTGTGTGTGTTTGTGTGTGCGGCGCAGTGGTCCTGTTCATTTGGGTGGGCTTCCATATTTCAAATGTGCTCTTTTGTAATTTATTGCAAGCTGTAACGTGTGTTGCATAATCCAGAGCTTTGCTTGCCTGCTGGAGTCTCTACTCACAGTATGTCTCAGGCTTCCTCCAGTCAGTTTGAACAGTAATAGTAAGAATGCATTTAACATTTAATTTCCCACAAAAAAAAAATTCTATACATTTACAGTAGACTCACTCTAATTAAGTGGAGTATTCAGTCAATTATACAATTAGACAAACTATGGTATTTGGAAAATGGAACATTTTTCCCCAAATATTGTGGAGAACCTGCTATAGTACTCACATGTTTTTGTTTCAACAGGTAATACCTGAAATATCTTTATGTCCTTAACATATTATCTAATATATTACTTTTTTTTAAACAAAGTACAAAACACTTCTCTGTAACTGTTACCGTCACTGGAAAATGAATATTTGGAAATTTTGCACTTCTGCACTGACATGTTAATGCAGAAGACATCCATACATCCATCCATCCTTTACCATTTACTCCTTTTCAGGGTCGCATGGAGCCTGGAGCCTATCCCAGGAGGCATCGGGCACAAGGCAGGGTACACCCTGGACAGGGTGCCAGTCCATTGCAGGGCCCATTCATTCATACGGACATTTTGGACACGCCAATCAGCCTACCATGCATGTCTTTGGACTGGGGGAGGAAATCCCGACACACGGGTAGAACATTCAAACTCACACACATGGCCGTGGCGGGACTCGAACCCCGGAGGTGTGAGGTCAACATGCTAACCACTAAACCACCATGTGCCCTCTGCAGAAGACATATAAATACAAAATAAATATGGTGTTGTCATGTGAGGGAACAGGCAGACAGATGCAAATGCAGGTAGAGATGTTTATTAAGATCCAGGCAGACAAATCCAAAATGTAGGCAAAAATCAGAATCAAGAAATAGGCAAAAGGGCGGGCGATCAACCAACAGGATATCAAAGGTAGACCAATCTCAGAAAACACTGGGCAAAAAGAGGTCAGTAACAAACACGAGCAGAGAAATAAACAGGCTTGGTATCGTCACAAATACGATTGGAGTATATACTGCACTTTGCAACTGAAAGTCCTTTGAAACGGTGGCTATGATAGTGCTGAGAATCGGATGCAGGTGTGCATGATTAAAATGAAGGCGAGAGTAAATATGTGAGTGTTCTGGGAATTGTAGTCCATGGTGGCCATGTTTGTAGGCCGCAGTACAGGCTGGGAAATGGAGTTCATGGCTTAAGTAGGGTTAGACCTAACAGGTGTTTTCTTTGCAGTACTGTACGTTTAAATGGCAGATCTAATCTAATAGTCTTAATATAATAATAGAGAAGTCTAATAATAATAATATTAATAAATATGTGGTTAGCATGTTTTCCTCGCACCTCGGGTTCGGAGTTTGATTCCCACCTTTGCCCTGTGTTTGCATGTTCTCCCTGTATTTTGGGGGTTTCCTCTGGGTACTCTGGTTTCCACCCCAGTCCAAAGACATGTGCTGTAGGCTGATTGCCATTTCCAAATGGTCAGTAGTGTGTGAATGGGTGTGACTGTGCCCTGTGATGGGATGGCACCACATCCAAGGTGTCCCCCTCCTTGTACCCTGAGTTCCCTGGGAAAGGGTCCAGGCTCCCCATGACCCTGTGTAGGATAAGCAGTACAGAAAATGGATGACTAGAATATGTCTTTATTTAAATGATAAGCAATGGCTGTAGACTTAAGGAGAAAAACATATCCAGAAAGCATTGTGATCTGATGCAGTTGCTTAAACTAGTTAGTTAACATTTCTCACTCTCATGAATACATATCTTTCCGATTTACAGTAGTGTTTCAGGTTATAGTTGATGAATAATGCACATGACCAGAAGAAAGTATAAATTAGCTGAAGGACAAACAGAACTCAACACCAAGGTTGGAGCTCAGCAGCAATGACGACTGTAGTATATAATCTGTAACAGAACTGTCTCCCAGTCTTCTCTGGGAAGCTGTTTGTGCAAATGAAGCATGCTTCTATCTCTGAAAAAGAAAAGAGCTTCTCTTTCTGTACTGTCTGCAGAATTGCAGTGGGTCGACCCTGGCAAAGTCGTTTTGACATCTCAAATTGAACAGCGATGAAACAATCTCACAGTTGCGGATTTCAATTTGAGGCCCCGAGGGAATATTGTTTCAAGCCATTACTCCTCATCATGGCTGAAATGGCTCTCCCCATTGCGCTGTCTGCAGAAATGAGACGCCACTGTCCTTGGATTTAAGAAATGAACTGTTATTTAGGCATTCACAATGCTCTTGACACTAGACTAATCCTCCCCACTGACTCTGTTGAATATTCTCGACGGTAAAACCCAGAGCACTGATGAGCCTGGTGTGTTGATTCATCTCAGGCCGAGCCAGACAGTGCAGAACTTTTTTGAATTAAAGGAATGATGGGATCATGCGGCTTTAATCTTACCCCGTCGCGTTGACGTGTGTGGGGAGTCACATGCACTGCTGTAGGAGGCCAATGATCTTGCCTCTATCCCCCGCTAGCCTTCATGCTTTGCTCCTCAATAGGAAATGATCTATCTGTGCTTTTTATTCTTGTGCCCTCCGGTAGTGCTAGATGAATCATACCTGTCAATCGCAGCTCATGCGTGGGTGACCATGTTTGTTTCTATAGATGGAGCATATGCAACGCAGCTGCTGATGCTCACCCACTTGCCTATGCCAACCGAACAGTTGGTAGAATGTGCAGTTGATTTAAAAGTGATATAAATGGCACAAACACAGATTGGGAGTGATTTGCGTGTCAGAACTATTAAGCGAAGTAGATGACTCTTTGTAAAGCCTCTCACAAAATACCACTGAAACATGACATAGACTTGTATTTTATGAGTTCTATTTTTATGAAGTTATGTGTGGTAGTGGAAAACTCACACCACAGCATCTGGATATGTTTCCTAAGATTGGTGCTAATTTGTGTTACTACTGTTTATAGATTTCAACAACGTTGGCAGAAGTCAAACATTAGTGGGGCAAGGACATTTTTTGGTCTGCTGTGTTGTTGCAGTATCTTGACCCTGGAGAACATACAGTAGGTCATGTTTAATGTTTCAAAATTAAAATTATTAGCTTGAAGGTAACTCTTTAAAAGCATGAACAACTCAGGCTCTTTGCAAGCTCAGCATATATTCAATATCCTTCTTAATAGTATCACTATGCTGGTGTACATCACGACTATCCGTGTTGACTTGCTGAAGATCCTGCTGCATTATAGTTGGTTTACCAGCATAAACAGTGGGCTTGATAGAACACCAACAGCTGCACCTGGATAAATACACTCTGAGAAACAGGCTTACACAGCTGTAGCAGAACCATCACATTTTCTTAACCTGCTTAACAGAAAATAGATGAGCATATTGTACAACTCTATACTAGCATAGTTTAGAGACATGTAATGCTACTAGCAGGCAGATCATGCTTGACATGTGTTTTTGACCAACATAATGTAATCAAATTTCCATATCCTGCATGTCAATGGAGTGTTTGGGGCAGCATGATTCAATCAATTACATTCTGACTATGTTACATACCTGATGTAATGAATCAGCAGCCTAATCATGTTTTAATAAAATCATTACAATGTGGTAAACGTATGTATGGTAGGATTTTGGAGGATTATTTAATAAAAATGCATGCATATACATTGAGTCAAATATCGTTAAAGCATAATTTAGACATATTTGTACAAAATGGCAAATCAAGCCTTAAGTAATACGTAACCAATATGTGTTTACTTGATATAGCCACCCCTTAAAATCAAAGATTATTATTCATTTATTCATTCATTGCTTAAATAAATAAAAAAGAAAACACGACAAAATTTGCTTTTATAGGAAATAATAAATGACAGGTTTGGGTTATGGAGCCTGATGCGAAGCGGAGTTCCTTATGCCACAGTAATTTTCCAACTTTTACAATGTTTTTTTTTTTATTAATGAACCATTTATAGCTACATTTATTGGAATGGAATTTAATGGAATGTCCACAAAGCAAGTTAGTTCCTGTTATCACTTTCATTATTGTAGCATATTTTCTGTCTTATTGAAGTTAATAAGACAAAAAAGCAGCTTATCCTGTAACTGAAAAACCACAAATAAATAAATAAAAACAAACAAGCAAATAAATAAATCGTTCTTAAGATTTTCCACAACTGAAACAGCTTCACTTCATTCGAAAGTGTGGTGACTGGAGACACCTTCCATAAATGTTTAATAAACAACTCCTTATGAAAAGCTTAATTTATTAAAATGAGTGGGTTAATGACAGCTGGATCTATTGTGAGAGCCATGCTTTTTATTTTATTTTTAGGAAATTAATCAACACCTTCTGACCAATATGATTCAAGGATTCAACAGTGAAGTGGTCTAATGTCAGTTATCACTTAATGTAAAGTGTCACCAATTAATCTTTTATTTTGCATAATTTACTTTAACAAAATCTCAAATAGTTTTAGCCAATCCAACTTACAAGTGAGGTAATGGAGTTGTTATAGAACCTCCACTGAGAAAGTGCCACAGGACTGATTGAAGTTGAGACTGATGGCTGGAGTATGTGCTAGTGTGCAAACACTCCACAAAAAGAAGTCAGACAAGTAACAGACAATAATAACAACAATACGGTAATAGCCATAACCTCAGGGAAGATGGGCCGTTTATTACCTCAAAAGCACAGCCACACAGAACTAGCATTTACCCCCCCCCCCCCCACACACACACACCATCAACACCAATGTTCATGTGCTGTCAGAAGAGCTGAGTCTTTACTCAGGCATTTCTTGAAGGGTGTGAGGGAAAATGCATAGCAAACAGTTCATTCTACTATTGCTGGACCACAAGTGGAAAAATTTATTTAGTTAGAATGTAGAGTATTAAAATGCCAGAACGATAACAGACCAAATGTGGGCCTCATATCCAATGAATTAACTATGCGACTGGTTTATGCTACAGTTGCTCTCAGAGCCATGCATTTCAACCAAAGTGAGCTGATAATAAGTGAAATGGACAAATTTTATGCTCAGATAAGTGTTTATCAGCGGAAAGGCAGTTTATAAACCCAGGCATCTCACAGGCCCAAATTCATTTTACAGCTATCGCTGCTTACATGGTTTTGTCAGTGTGGGATCTCCTGTAGTGCAACGATAGAGCAGAGAAATTCACTAAGGTTGCTGGAAATATCAGGATATTAAAGTTCACAGCGATGCATTTTTGCCATACTGGCAGTTCCCAATTTGAACAGGAAACAAAGCAAGATATAATTTGGTCTATTGGTGGTCTCCTGGGATCTTCAGACACAAACAAACAAACAAACAAACAAATCCAGTAAGCAGCAGGAAATGGCATGTTGATGAATGAGTTCAATGTAGAATGACCAGACTCAAAGAATAACCATGACTGGCCTGAACTGCACTGCAATCATCTGTTACTTCAATGGACAAACACAGTTTTCTGGTTTTATTTTTTTTCTGCAGGGGAGCATCATTAGATGTGCTTGACCACAAAGCTTAGAGGGAACAGTGTGTGTAACCATTATGTTAAACTTAATACCCATACTACCCTGACCTTGACCAAGATAAAATGAGTGAATGAATATAAATGCTGTCACTTAATACCTGATACAGGATACAGAAAATAGATGCTGCTTTCCATTGGGTCTGTTGAACATTTCAATAGAAAAAAAAATACATTTTAAGGCAAGCAAAATGCAGTTATTTCTGAGTGTGAGCTGCAGATTCACTGTAGGTGGCAGAAAATTGTACAAGCCAAAGGGTAATTGTGATGTACCTATTTTAACTTGAAATAGAAAAAGAGTAACAATTAAAACCCAACAGTACATCTCATGTAGGTGAGGTTAAGTTGTAAAGCAAAAACATGTTTTTTTAAAATTGTTTTTATTTATTTATTTATTTATTTTTTAAGATCAGGAAATGATTATATACAGTTCCCTCTGAAAGTATTGAAATGACAAGACCTTTGTTCATTTGTGCTGTACATAGGACTTACAATATATGTATATAGGTTGTGTTCATCTCCCTTGAAGGCATGTTAGGGATCTGGTGTAGTTTCTGCTGTATATTGCACAGTCAGTCTAAAGGCCTGATGGTGCCTAGGTCAGGAACCAAAATGTCAGCATTACTCACTGAATAAATGTCATTATATTCCCTCTCCTACATGTTCTTTCTTCTTAACAATTTGTATCCATTGCGAATATTTACTAAACTCAGTCGAAAGCATGCTCTTTGTAAGAGATGTTTACATTTTTTTCCTCACTAATGTGACACGATGGTGCAACATCATAAGTGCTGATGAGAATTCATTTGTCACTTGTAAATAATGGATTCCTTGACAAGTTCAGTTTTTCATTTAGTAATTATGGCCTTGTGGGAGATATTTTGTTTTGAATTATCTTTCATTGCCTTAGTATAGTGTATTCAAATACTGCATTAACGTGTAAAAGCACTGCTGAATGATTTTTCTCTCCATCAAATGAATGTATTGAGCCTTAAGCGCTCTGCATTTATCAGTTTGACAGTGCATTTGGATGCTGCATGCAAATGAGAGAAAATTAATTATGCAAAACAAATGATAAGATTGCGTTGCAAGTCATAATTTTATACATGTGGAATGATTTATCTGAACATGTTCAAGAGGTCACCCAGAGACCTTGTACATGTACATAAATTTTTTTATGCACTTTTGTGCATTTATTAAAAAAAAAACATGTTAGAAATAAACCCTTTAGCTACAATGAACTTTGTATACTATATAACAAAACACAGTTGCTTCTGTCCTGTGCTGCTCTCACCATTCATTAATTCATTCATTTGTTCATTCATTCATTCATCTTCACTAACCATTTTACACTGATTCTTGATTTATCCAGAGCCTATCCCAGGAACGCTGATTGTGAGGCAGAGGAAGGGCACCATGCACACACATTCACACCTAGCTGCAATTTAGCATAGACAATTCACTGATTGGCATGTTATTGGGAGGAGGGAGGAAACAGGAGAACCCAGAGGAAACCCCAGTGGACAGCGAGAGAACATCTACAGAAACTCCACATACTATAGGCACCAGGGACCCTGGAGCTATGAGGCAGAACCAGCCATTCAGACTTAGATTGGTTCAGACAAATTTCAGAGCTCATAAAAGCTTTTCACGTACACATGAGGATCTACGTCCTCATATATATAGGATAAGCGGCACTGCTACAGGCATAAAATAAAACGATTATTAGTTGCCGCTGCACTGTTTGAAAATTAGCTGCCATCTGAAAAGAAGAAATACATTTTTTAAACCTTAACAGTGCCAAATGATGGCAGCCACTTTGCAAGCCACGTTGCTTCAGGCATAATAAGGCAATAAGCCTGAATGCAATTATGCAGACAAAAACTGTGGGAAAAAAAAGTTACATGTAAATGACTGCTAAATGATGAAGCGGGTAAAAGAAAGAGACAGGAATAAAGTGTTGCTCTCTTTGTCTTTCTGGCACAATTGGGTTGTGACTGAAAGCCATTAATGTTGCTGCAGGTATGCTAATATGATAGTCCTTCATGGCTTCATAATTACAGTGCATCATCCAGTGGGCATGCATGAATAAATAATTGATCATATTTATATTCCTGCTTATGATGTTCCATAAAAATGTTTTCTGTTTGGTTTACACGTAACTCTTTTACTATTATTATTTTGTTTTAGTGGTTTATTGAATTTAATGGGAGTACTGCAGCTTGAAGAACTAAGTGGGCGGGGAGACGACGCTGATAGGCTGCAGAAGCATTCCCGCTGAGCTTGCGTAGCCTGAATCAGGAACTGGATATACAGTAGAAAAGATTACTCTATCTGGTAAGACCAAAATCCTTAAACAAACCCCTATATTTCTCATACTTATATGAAATGACCCGTGTATAGAAGATATACGCTCAATTAGTCAATTATTTTCTTGTCTTTCCGCCGTACACTTGCAGCGCTCTACAGAATGCGTAGCAAATGTTTTGGTTTTTTGTGTGTGTCTCTTTGGCGTCATTTCATTGGTCAGTTTTGGGACGGCGACGCTGTGATTGGATACATTTGATGCCTGTCGTTTTATTAGACCCTCCTACAGGAAACTAGTGGCAACACTGACCAAAGTCCAGAAAGAACAGGCTGAATCACAAATGGGCTTATTGGGCAAATGATGTACTACATAGGCTACAGCAGACATTATATCATATCACACCTTATGTAGTGCACATGAATAGGGAGTAGGGATAAATTTGGGATGTAGATGTAGCGTCAGTGTAACGGCTTGTAGAGAGAGTATTGTGTACGTGGCGCTCTGTGTGGTAGGGGAAAAAAAACGATAGCTCTGTGTCTGTTTCAATATATGTACACACACACACATATATATATATATATATATATATATAAACACATTCATTCATTCAGACTCTCACCAATTCATGTATACGTTAATTGTCAATCATTTTAAATCAGTAGCGTTTCACCTAAACTATTCTCTTATCATACCATACTTATACTCTCCATTCATTCAGTCATTCAGTCAGTCATTCGGTCAGTCAGTCATCCAGCCAGTCATTCATTCAGTCAGTCGTCCAGTCAGTCATTCATTCAGTCAGTCATCCAGTCAGTCATTCATTCAGTCAGTAAGTTATTCAGTTATTCATTCAGTCAGTCATTCATTCAGTCAGTAAGTCATTCAGTTATTCATTCAGTCAGTCATTCATTCAGTTATTCAGTCAGTCATTCATTCAGTCAGTCATTCATTCAGTCAGTAAGTCATTCAGTCAGTCATTCATTCAGTCAGTAAGTCATTCAGTTATTCATTCAGTCAGTGAGTCATTCAGTCAGTCATTCATTCAGTCAGTAAGTCATTCAGTTATTCATTCAGTCAGTCATTCATTCAGTCAGTCATTCAGTCAGTAAGTCATTCAGTTATTCAGTCAGTAAGTCATTCAGTCAGTCATTCATTCAGTCAGCCAGTCAGTCATTCATTCAGTCAGTAAGTCATTCAGTCAGTCATTCATTCAGTCAGCCAGTCAGTCATTCATTCAGTCAGTAAGTCATTCAGTCAGTCATTCATTCAGTCAGCCAGTCAGTCATTCATTCAGTCAGTAAGTCATTCAGTCAGTCATTCATTCAGTCAGCCAGTCAGTCATTCATTCAGTCAGTAAGTCATTCAGTCAGTCATTCATTCAGTCAGCCAGTCAGTCATTCATTCAGTCAGTAAGTCATTCAGTCAGTCATTCATTCAGTCAGCCAGTCAGTCATTCATTCAGTCAGTAAGTCATTCAGTCAGTCATTCATTCAGTCAGCCAGTCAGTCATTCATTCAGTCAGTAAGTCATTCAGTCAGTCATTCATTCAGTCAGCCAGTCAGTCATTCGGTCAGTCATTCAGTCAACTGAAGGATAAAGTATGTCAGATGTGTCTGAAATTCACCTTGCCTCACTGCAACATAAATTCATAAACAAATCCTTCCTTTCTTCCTACATTCATTAATTAATTCAGCCATTCATTGCTTCTTTCATTTATAATAATCTTTCAATTCAGTAGGACAATGTGGCCCCAATGAACAGACCATTCATTCATTCATTACAACAATCTGTAAAATTAGTAGCGTAATGTTGACTCTTATGTATAAATTAACTAGTCAGTGGGTCATGTTTTGTGATCAAACATAATTTCATTTCCTCCAATGCTATTTTTGCCTGTATACACAGAAGGTAGAAAGATCGCTTCACCTCAGCTTCCCTGCTTTCAGTAGAATGTTTGCTTTCTATCGTTCACTGGTAGCTGCTCATTATGTTTATTTCAGAAGCTGCCTGAGGTGATAATTTTAACCTTTAATCACGGTCACTTGAAAATCTTTGTGGTGAGGCAGCATTAAAGAGATCCTGCATTTAATTGAAGTCCCCAGAGCAGGAGTAGCCTGTGGCTACCTTCAGCCTTATTTAGGGATTGTTCACAGCATCTCCTCTGCATTTCACAAAGGTTTTGAATGTGCAAACCAAAAATATTATTAGCAGCATTATTAACAAATGGGTCATGCTTAAGGCTGAACTCTATTAGACTATTTAGTTTTGTGCAGTCATGCATGGTGATTCGGGAAGCTATTATCTAATATTCGTGACCTGTGACCCTCTTCACTTCCTGACCACTAGCTGAGTCTTCAAAGGAAAAAAGTGCCTGAAGGTGTAGGGAAATTCACAACCCCTTGTTTACTTCCTGCAGTAGTCACGGTCACTTGTTCTACAAGATTTTAGAGCCCTGTGGGTTTGCACTTTGTTGTGTAAATGTTATAATTGCCTTTTTCCTCCATTGTCATCAGGAAAGCCATTCATGCCATTTCAACTTATGTGGCATGCCGACACACTGTAATGACATCACTTTGAGTTTGGATTACTCTTGGGTTGGTTTTTTTTTCCCTTATTCCTGCTCCAACTGACCTCCTCTTGAACAATGTTCATTCCTGTTCCTCATCTCTATACCTCATTAATCTGTTTGTGTGTGTGTGTGTGTGTGTGTGTGTGTGTGTGTAAGTTGGATTCCCAGTTACTGTTCGTGAAATGAAACGCTAATGTCTGAGGCTAATAAAAAACATAGTTATTTAACAAAGAATAGTGTATGGTGAAGCTTTCTGTAATTTAGCCTAACATTTATGGAAGGAGTCTTGGGTGTCAGAGCTATGTAACAGTCAGTAGATTTTCCACCATAGGAGAGTCTTCAGAACAGTGGACTTTGCATTTTTCTGTTTGAGAGGACAAGCTGCATTAAAAAATAAAAAAATAAAAAAAATTAC
>JAFFST010046512.1:84933-111942 GCA_022414735.1 Noturus placidus | reverse complement strand
TTTGACCCCTCTCAATAAGAAAGATTTCTGGCTCCCAGGTGTCTTTTATACAGGTAATGAGCTGAGATTATGAACACACTCTTAAAGGGAGTGTTTCTAACTCAGCTTGTTACCTGTATAAAAGACACCTGTCCAAGAAGCAATCAATCAATCAGATTCCAAACTCTCCACCATGGCCAAGACCAAAAGCTCTCCAAGGATGTCAGGGACAAGACTGTAGACCTACACAAGTCTGGAATGGCTACAAGACCATTGCCAAGCAGCTTGGTGAGAAGGTGACGACAATTGTTGCGATTATTCGAAAATAGAAGAAACACAAAAGAACTGGCAATTTCCCTCAGCCTTGGGCTCCATACAAGATCTCACCTCGTGGAGTTGCAATGATCATGAGAACAGTGAGAAATCAGCCCAGAACTACACGGGAGGATCTTGCCAATGATCTCAAGGCAGCTGGGACCATAGTCACCAAGAAAAGAATTGGTAACACACTACGCCATGAAAGACTGAAATCCTGCAGCGGCCCTGCTCAAGATAGCACATATACATGCCCATCTGAAGTTTGCCAATGAACATCTGAATGATTCGGAGGACAACTGGGTGAAAGTGTTGTGGTTAGATGAGACCAAAATGGAGCTCTTTGGTATCAACTCAACTCGCCGTGTTTGGAGGAGAAGGAATGCTGCCTGTGACCCCAAGTACACCATCCCCACCATCAAACATGGAGGTGGAAACATTATGCTTTGGGGGTGTTTTTCTGCTAAGGGGACAGGACAACTTCACCGCATCAAAGGGACGATGGACGGGGCCATGTACCGTCAAATCTTGGGTGAGAACCTCCTTCCCTCAGCCAGGGCATTGAAAATGAAAAGTAATTACTAAGTCATTACCAAGTACTAAGTCATGTTTTGCAGAGGGGACTAATACTTATTTCCCTCATTAAAATGCAAATCAATTTATAACATTTTTGACATGCGTTTTTCTGGATTTTTTTGTTGTTATTTTGTCTCTCACTGTTCAAATAAACCTACCATTAAAATTATAGACTCATCATTTCTTTGTTAGTAGGCAGACGTACAAAATCAGCAAAGGATCAAATACTTTTTTCCCCCACTATAGCTTTATCCCCTTGCACCTTCATGAAGTGCATGGATCCTGCGCTGGCTCCTTTGCGACTCCAGGGCATCCATGTGCTAAACTACCTGGACCATTGGTTAATTCTAGCGTGGTCCAGGAAGTTAGTGATTCAACATGATATGTTGTTTAGGTCCACATGAGGCACTTGGGGTTCAGGTTGAACCTCAGGGAAAGTTGCTTCTCCAATCAAGAGTGATTTTTCTAGGGGTTATATGGGATTTGAATACGATGAGGGTGTGTTTATCCCCAACACATGTAGGTCAATCCTATCAACATTAAACAAGATAAAGTTAGGTCTGGGCATCCCCTCCAGTCTCTACAAAGACGGTTAGGGCTTATGGCAGCAGCAACCACCATCATATCGTTGGGCCCACTGCATACGAGACCATACACTGGTGGAAGCTGAAAGTTGGGGATTTCATCCGAGGATGAAACACCTGAGAGTAATCAGTGTCACGTGGCAATGCCTATGTACTCTGAGAACTTGGAGCATTGAAAATGAAAAGTAATTACTAAGTCATTACCAAGTACTAAGCCATGTTTTGCAGAGGGGTCAAATACATATTTCCCTCATTAAAATGCAAATCAATTTATAACATTTTTGACATGCGTTTTTCTGGATATTTTTGTTGTTGTTCTGTCTCTCACTGTTCAAATAAACCTACCATTAAAATTATAGACCGATCATTTCTTTGTTAGTAGGCAAACGTAAAAAATCAGCAGGGGATCAAATACAATTTCCCCCACTGTATATTGACTGCAATGTGATGTATCAAACAACTAGTAGTCCTTGGGTGTTCAGCCTGGTTCACCGTTCATTGAAATGCCCCAAAAATCGTTGAAGCATGTTCAAAACTGAAATATTTTCAGTCAAAGTTTGTGCAAAATCAATGTGTCTATCGTGTGTACCTGTACCGAGGCTAATCACCAATAATTAAAAAAAAAAAAAATCGTAATAAACTGTTTAATCATCCGGAAGCAATAGCCTGAAAAAAGACAGGACAATGAGCATTTCCACCATTACAGGTTTAATGAGAAGACATAATGATATTAACAGCTGCGCAGTCGGGTACTGCTTGCTGGCAGTGGCAATAACAAACATTTAGCTTGAGGGAGGTTTTTAAAGTGATTCTGCAGTACAGTATAATGCAGTAAACAGTGAATAAAAATGCAACAGCACATCAGTAAAATCCTTTTACAACGCTGTTGTCTAATGTCCACATGACCGACATTTTCATGGTTGATCTGCTGCTCAAAGCACACTAACTATATACTATGTGTAATGTCAGCCAACTCGAAGATATAGTGATCGGTTTTTAACTTTTACTGCTCTCCATTTATCGGTAGAGTGGGTTGTTCACTAATCCACTAATCGTAGGGTTGGTGGTTTCGAATCCCGGCCCGGGTGATCCCATGCCGAAGTGTCCTTGGGCAAGACACTGAACCCTAAGTTGCCTCCGATGGCAAGTTAGCGCCTTGCATGGCAGCTCTGCTACCATTGGTGTGTGAGTGTGTGTGTGAATGGGTGAATGAGACACAGTGTAAAGCGCTTTGGATCCAAGTGCTTTGGATAAAAAAGCGCTATATAAGTGCGCCATTTACCATTTATTTATTTATTTTTGGCAGAAAGTGAGGTTGCCTCACAAGTCCAGTCAAGAGAATATGAGATTGTCAGTCATGCTAGATTAATGGCTCATCTCTCATTTGATTGGGGAGAAAAAGACTGCTCTTTTGGCATGTTTTTGAGTGATAACACATACTAGTGTATTGCGAAATTAAGTTGCGGTGCTCTTACTCAAAATGATTGATTTAAAGGTTGGTAGATCTGGTGATATATTACAATTGGACCAAGTGTCATTGGGCATTGCGTCAGTGTAAGATCATGTAGGTACCCTTGTTGGTACCTTTGGAAGTTTGCATGCATTGTCAGGATTCATTGGCACAAAATCTTGGTGTTGGGCATGTTGGCAGACTAGTGAGGCTTTGGGCTACAGGTCATAAGGTTGTGAGTTTAAAACTCCAGAACCACCAAGCTGACACGGCAGTTCCTGAGCAAAACACTTAACCCTTAACTGCTCAGTTGATCTCATTTGTAAGTCACTTTGGATAAAAGCATTAGGCAAATATGATGGTGTCAGTACAACAGCTGTTGTTGACACAGCGCAGATCAGATTATTAAGAAGACTATGCAGCTAGTGTTTTGATGACCCAGTGGTGGCTACCCATAAGTAGTCCCAGATGAAGAGGTCACTGTGGCACAGCAGTCCACGCATCCTGACAATATGGGTCTGGCCCCTGGGACTAACATGTTCACAGTGGGACAGGTGGTTGACAACTGACCACTAGGTGCACACAAATTAGTCAGAACTTTTCTCAAAGGTTCCACAACAATGATCCAGTACTGATCTCGACTTTTGTTTGTGCAACTTGCCAACTGAACCAACAGAAGATGCAGACGAGTTGAAGAATCGCATGCATTATTGGTCATCAAGCAGTGTTTACTTTGGGAATGAACTTTGTATCAAGCTGTGGCCTGACCCCTCATTCCTGTCAAAGATATTGGCATTTTAATATCCATCTATGTACACTTGCATGGGTATGTGTCCAGCCCAGCCCTGTGTAAAGGGCTCTCAAGCATCATTTGGATGTTACTGCCAACTGTCAACACTAAGATGAAGCTCTCTTGTGGACAATTGTAACGTGGCAACAAGGTGATTTTACAGATTAAATGTTGCTTCAGTGGACCTCTTGTGCTCTGTGGTGAGATTCAATGATTCTCAAACTCCATAGAGGGCAGTGTCATAGTATTTGTGTAATTATCATGCTCAATAATAGAAGGTCTCTGTTATTTCTACCAGAGCCACACTGATTTCCAACAGCAGCAATACAATAACTCGGTGATTTGCAACCAGATTTCACTCTTTAGTTCGGTACTCGTGTACATGAGTGCACTTCTTAGGGCTTCTCTCTGCTTTCTCTGCCTTTGTCATGTCCTTTCTTTGTGTTCTTGTGTGTTTACTTAAGGCAGCTTGGCTTGTGTGTTTGTGTATGTGTGTGGTATTTTTTTTTTTAAATCTCCTCTGTCGTTGTGATGTGATGTGAGAGACAAGGGCCAAATGGCTCTCATGTGGTGGGAGTCAGCCTGTAGCACTGCTTCCTGCTGATGAATGATGGCAGTACATTGCCTCTCTCTCTAACTCTAAAACAGAGGCCTCTCTCCAAGCCGTCACTGTTCCTAGCCCTCTAGCTAGGATTCGAGACTGTCCTCTCCAATCAGGCATCACACTGCCTTTAACTTTAATTCCAAACAGCATTGCCTATAGCCTTGTCACAAAAGCTCTCAATGCTTTTTCTTTTCTTTCTCAGAGCAGTGTGTGTACTTGCACCATGGCAGCTTCCTGATTCCAGAACCTGCCCCCCCCCCCCCCCCCCCCCGCAAAACCTGATGCTTTTCTGATTCCATGATTGCTTGTTTGTTTTGTTTTTTTGTTCTTGTCCTCCACTCTGGTTGATACTGTAATTGTTTAAACAAATTGCACACCCATGCTACTATGTGTGAACATGTAAAAGTGTTTCTGTCTTCAAGAATCGAATGATAATTGGAAAATGCCAATAATTGCATAGCATAGGAAGCATCTTGTACTCTTTGAAGTGTTAGATGGGTATTCTGGTCTTCATGGAATCAATTCAGTAAGTCATTACATATAAATTTACATTTATTATTCTGGTAGATGTGTTTATTCAAGTGAGGTCGAATCCAATCTAAGCACCTGTGTGGTAATCGAGCTGGAAGTGATAGTATAAAATTTCCACTACGAATAAAAAGACTAAATTTCCAGTTGGTATTTCAAATCAGCATATTAAGTTTATTGAATAGTAATTAGGAATGAGCGTTTCGGACTATTAAAATTTTCAGGGCATTATTTGAATAGTATTTGTATAACCCAACATCAAAATAAACAAACAAACAAAAAACAAGACACTTGTGGCACAAAACATTCTGTATTAAATCCGTATTATGAGTGAGTCTGCATTAGCCTTTGAAACTTGCATTTGCTGTTGACTGCCTCCCTGAAAAGTGCTACTGGATAGTGCTATACACTTCAGCACAAAATTCACTGTGGCACCATGCAAGGATTTTATTAATTGCTTTCAGAATGGCAACTCAATAACACCTAGTTTGACAGACCACGAGCGGGTTACATTTATGGCATTTGGCAGATGCCCAGTTCCAGAGCAACTTACAATTATCTCTTTTATACAACTGAACAGTTGAAGATTAAGGGCTTTGCTCAGGGGAACAGGAGCGGCACTGAGCTACCACTTCCCCAGGTTGGCCTGGGCCACATGCCTACTGTTGATATTGGCATTTTGTCACTGGTGGTCTCAACAGAAAAAGTGCTCACTTAGCAATTTTTTGTAAAATGGTAAATGGCGCACTTATATAGCGCTTTTATCCAAAGCGCTTTACACTGTGTCTCATTCACACACACACTCACACACCAATGGTAGCAGAGCTGCCATGCAAGGTGCTAGATTGCCATCGGGGACAACTTAGGGTTCAGTGTCTTGCCCAAGGTCATTTCGGCATGTGGCGTCATCCGGGCCGGGAATCTAACCGCCAAGCCTACGATTAGTGGATTAGTGACAACCCGCTCTACCGACTGAGCTACAGCATAGCAATACTATATTTCACTTTCATCTCTCTCTTATATTAGCACTACTTTTGTCTTTCTAGTTTGATCCATATCCTGGCTTACTGTCTGTGTAGGTTTCTCTCAGTGTCTGTGTGCGTTGTCTTTCAGTCCTCCATTTTCCTCCTAACTCCCAAAACTTACTATAAATTGTCCCTAAGTGTGAATGAGTGTGAATATTCATGTACATGCAGCCCTAAAATGGACTGGTATCCCATACAGAGTATATGGTAGTTTGGTACAATCAGTTGTATGTAGTAAAGCTGTTTATTTTTTTTATTTTTTTTTTTATTTTTATAACCAAACAGCCCTTATATTTGCAACATATTTACCTTCCCATTATTTAACCAGGGTAGTCACATTTAGATTAGGGAACTGAAACAATTCCCTTTAGAAATACCTTAACATCTGATAATATTGCAGGTCTCAATTAAGTACACGTTTCTATCACTTATTCCATGATGGTTGAACTCTTTAAGTAAATACTGTCTTACCAAATTCTCACTAGAGGAACACTTTTTGTTTGCACCAATGCAGATTTATAAATAGGAATTGAATCAAGAATGCACATAATACAACCCCAATTACGAAAAGTTGGAACAGTATGGAAAATGCGAAGAAGAAAAAAAAAACATCAACAATGCACAGTCATTTGAAAATTCAGTTCACCCTGTTCTGTATTGAAAAATTTTATTAAATAAATTTTATTTATTTTTGAAAATGGAGCAAGAGAGGATTAACAGCATCTTCCATGGGTGTGTCAGCTTATTTGTGCCCATATGTACATTTTATGTACTGGTGTTATTGTCGAATACATATTTCTAAAATATGCTATTTGTTGAGTTTTTATTACACAATACTTTTTCTGGCCTTGACAAATAACCCATATTACAAAAGAATAAAAATAACACTAAAACTAATAAAAACTCAACTAAAACTATGCATTTTCAAAAAATAGAAACTAAACTAAACTAGCAAACCCGCTTTAAAAAAAACAATTAAAACTAAACTGGATTTGAAGACAAAGTCAAACCTAAATAAAAACTAATGAAAAATGCAAAACTGTAATAACCTTGATATGTATATTTTATATTTTTAAGAACATGTACTGTATATGAATGCAAATAGCATCTTGATTTGTTTTTAATCATATGCAGTGTTTGGATGGGTGTTAAATAGCATTATTTTTTTACTTATTAAATCTACACACAAAACTTTGTTACAGGAAGTTGCATGTAGACTGCAACACTTGATGCAACACTGCTGAATCTGATTCAACGCAACAAAGTTGTATTTTATTGAGGCTGTGAAAGCGCATCATGATGTTGTACTTGTATGAAGTTATACTGTGCGCTATTTGCCTAATAGAACACTATTTGAGACTCGTGTCATAGACATGAATAGGGGCTCATAGCGTGACATGTATTTTTGTTATATTTTAATACTGTATGTAATTTTCTCCATTTTGTCCCTCCGCTAAAAATATTTACACACTATTACCCAGGTAGAGTAGCAAAAGTACAAATTACATTTTAAGTGAAAATTGATTCAATTTCAAGTAATCATTTGAGTGGTATTTTTTGATATGTTAGCAACTCGTGTCCTTCACTACTGGTAACTACTTGTCATGGGAATTATCTACAGTGCTAGCAATAAAAGTAATACATCATTTCACGTGTATAGATGAATGTACCAAATCATTTGAATATGAGAAATGATTGGCATGTGCTGCCATTTTTGCTGTGATTTCAAACAAGCAAATTAGATCAGATCAGATCATAATGCCGTCTCCTTCTGAAATCTGTGGTCATTTTGGAATGACACTTAGAGTCCGCACAGGAGTTCTTTTGCGGTTGTTGCGACCAGAAATGCTTGATTGTGTTGCGGCTTTCTTCAAAATGTTTATGGAAAACTACTTGAACTGTCGAAATTGCACATAATTGTTGTGCATGCTCTTTCGCAGTGATGTTTGTTGGTAAATGGGACATTTTAACTGTTCTCATGTTCGATGCACATGAATCGAAGATGGCTTTGACCGATTGTCCGTTGTGATAACTTCACATGACACGTATTGACCCAAATCTGTGGTAATTGTGAAAATTTGCAAGCTTCTCCAAATATTGCGGAGTTAGCTTGGTTTTGCGTAAATTTCTGCAGTCGGAAAATCATGGAATCATGGAGGGACGGCTTAAAGTCGATGTTATAGTGTACGATTTTCGCACATTGTAAAATCATTCTGTGGTTGTGAGTTGAGATCTGGCAGTGCCCAAAATTTGTTTATGAAAATCTCAGTGTAAGCACTGCTATGTTGCTCATCTAAAAGCCATCAATAGCAGGATGGCATAGGATTACACCAAATGCATGGGACAGCTATGGATACGAAAGTGAGCCCGGATCAGCCTGATTGATGGCATATTTTATTTTATCACAGATCTGTTGTTATAAGGGTCTCCTTTGTATAATCTGAGATTAATCTGAGCACACACTAACTGAATTGGGCTAAGATTTTACTGGGATCATCTTGTACAGTGTGATATATATAATGATCTTTAAAAAAAATGCTGAAATTTCCTACCATTTTAAGATGATGAGGTGGTGAGAATTATCCCAAGGACAACTGGCGAGAATGTTAAACTGTTAAGCATTAGAAAACACAGTGTAACATGCATTTGTGCTTCTTATTTATCATTATCTATCAGAGTGCATGAAGGCCAAGTCAGTGTATGCCAGCAAGGCCTCTCACTGTATACACAATTTATCCACATTTCTCAGAGCAATTACTTTGATTTGATCACAATTAACTATTCATTTGGAACAGATGGTCGATTCTGTTTGCTGTGTGCATTTTGCCCCACAACAGGAGTTTTCGGGCAAAAATAAGACACACCTAATCTCTCCCTGCTGCTTTCGAACAAAACAAGGTTTACTTTCCACACGGAATAGAATCGGAGTGAATTGGTGCAGTACTTGTGTATGAGCGCTGAAGGTGTAGGCTAAGTGCTCTGAACATGGAGTAATTGCTTTTTTATGGATCTGTGGAATGAGTGACTGGATAGATGGATGTGTTCAGTTTGCCATACAGGATATGTTAGAGAAACACATGATGCTATCTTATATTTCTTCATTTTGGCTGAAAGATTTAACCATAATCGAAGGATAAATGTTTTCTGCCAGGAGGCTTCTGCCAAAGTGTGGTAAGGAAGCGGTATTTCTCTGACCTCAGCTTTAGAAACTCATTGTGTGGAGTTTCCATCCAACTGTTTTTAGCAACTGTTTTAACTTTCAAACCTGAATAACTGAGAAACAAAATTGGTTACACACAGTATATTAGTGGTGTTTGTATGCTTTTGATTTTGGTATGTATAAAATCTTTAAAAATGTTTACAATCCAAGTGTCTGGTATCTTTTCGTTTTTAGCACATCTTAGCCAATATGGCCTGATAATTCCTAAAAATTTCCCTGCCAAGAAAATCTAAAAATTATTATAGATTATAAATGATAGATTTTTCTTTATTCAAAACCACAAAGGACAAACATATATGACAAAAACTAACCAATTTACCTAAAACCTGCATGAGATACTTTTTATAGCAAATTTAATTTACTATATATCCTCATTTATACCTGGTCTGCTAAAACCAAACAAAAGCTGTATAATTTTCAAGCTAGCACTTTCGACATAATTTGGGGGAAAAAAGAATGATGCGGTGTAATCATGTGGGCATGATCGTCAACCTCAGAAAGTAAAAGACCAACTCCCACAGTATTTTTCCCACTGTCACCATGACCAACCTGACATAATCACTGGAGGTGTGTGGTTGAATGTGGTTGACATGGACACAGGGAGAACACACAAAACCCTACACAAATAGTAACTCGAGCTTAGGATTGAACAAGGGACTCTGAAGCTTGTTATTTATTTGCCAGTGTTTTATGAATTTTCACAGACAAAATGGACGAGTTCATTAATTCCCGTAAGTTGTTTATGACATTATAAAGCCTGTTGTTTTTGCTCCGTTGCTACAAACCCAATTAAAAAAAAAAGTTGGGTTGCTGAGTAAAATGTAAATAAAAACAGAATGCAATGATTTGCAAATTTCATAAACCCATATGTTATTCACAATACAACATAGAAAACATATCACATGTATAAATTGAGGAAATGTACCAGCTTAAGAAAAAAACAAGGTAATGTTCAATTGATGGCCACATCGCGTCTCAAATAAGTTGGGACGGAGGCAACAAAAAGATGGAAACGTAAGAGTTACTAAAAAGAAACAGCTGGAGGCTAATTGGCAACAGGTCAGTAACATGATTGGGTATAAAAAGAGTATCTGGGAGAGGCAGAGGTTTGCCAATCTCTGAAAAACTGCATCTACAATTTGTGGAACAATTTCAGAATAATGTTTCTAAATGTAAAATTGTGAAGACTATGAATATCTCATCATCTACAGTACATCAAAAAATTCTGGGAATCGGGAGAAATCTCTGTGCGCAAGAGACAAGGGTGAAAATCAATATTGCATGCCCGTGATCTTCGGGCCCTCAGGCGGAACTGCATTAAAAACAGGCATGGTTCTACAGTGCCTTGCGAAAGTATTCGGCCCCCTTGAATTGTTCGACCTTTTGCCACGTTTCAGGCCTCAAACATAAAGATATAAAACTGTAACTTTTTGTGAATAATCAACAACAGGTGGGACACAATCATGAAGTGGAACGAAATTTATTGGATATTTCAAACTTTTTCAACAAATAAAAAACTGAAAAATTGGGCGTGCAAAATTATTCAGCCCCTTTACTTTCAGTGCAGCAAACTCTTTCCGGAAGTTCAGTGAGGATCTCTGAATGATCCAATGTTGACCTAAATGTCTAATGTTGATAAATAGAATCCACCTGTGTGTAATCAAGTCTCCGTATAAATGCACCTGCTCTGTGATAGTCTCAGAGGTCCGTTTAAAGCACAGAGAGCATCATGAAAAACAAGGAACACACCAGGCAGGTCTGAGATACTGTTGTGGAGAAGTTTAAAGCCAGATTTGGATACAGAAAGATTACCCAAGCTTTAAGCATCCCAAGGAGCACTGTACAAGCGATAATATTGAAATGGAAGGAGTATCAGACCACTGCAAATCTACCAAGACCCGGCTGTCCCTCTAAACTTTCAGCTCATACAAGGAGAAGACTGATCAGAGATGCAGCCAAGAGGCCCATGATCACTCTGGATGACCTGCAGAGATCTACAGCTGAGGTGGGAGACTCTGTCCATAGGACAACAATCAGTCGTATACTGCACAAATCTGGCCTTTATGGAAGAGTGCAAAGAAAGCCATTTCTCAGAGTTATCCATAAAAAGTGTCGTTTAAAGTTTGCCACAGGCCACCTGGGAGACACACCAAACACGTAGAAGAAGGTGCTCGAACTTTTTGGCAACAATGAAAAATGTTATGTTTGGCATAAAAGCAACACAGCTCATCACCCTGAACACACCATCCCCACTGTCAAACATGGTGGTGGCAGCATCATGGTTTGGGCCTGCTTTTCTTCAGCAGGGACAGGGAAGATGGTTAAAATTGATGGGAAGATGGATGGAGCCAAATACAAGACCATTCTGGAAGAAAACCTGATGGAGTCTGCAAAAGACCTAAGACTGGGACGGAGATTTGTCTTCCAACAAGACAATGATCCAAAACATAAAGCAAAATCTACAATGGAATGGTTCACAAATAAACATATCCAGGTGTTAGAATGGCCAAATCCAAGTCCAGACCTGAATCCAATCGAGAATCTGTGGAAAGAACTGAAAACTGCTGTTCACAAACACTCTCCATCCAACCTCACTGATCTCGAGCTGTTTTGCAAGGAGGAATGGGCAAAAATTTCAGTCTCTCGATGTGCAAATCTGATGGAGACATACCCCAAGCGACTTACAGCTGTAATCGCAGCAAAAGGTGGCGCTACAAAGTATTAACTTAAGGGGGCTGAATAATTTTGCACGCCCAATTTTTCAGTTTTTTATTTGTTGAAAAAGTTTGAAATATCATATAAATTTCGTTCCACTTTATGATTGTGTCCCACCTGTTGTTGATTCTTCACAAAAAATTACAGTTTTATATCTTTATGTTTGAGGCCTGAAATGTGGCAAAAGGTCGAACAGTTCAAGGGGGCCGAATACTTTCGCAAGGCACTGTATAATGGAAATCTCTGCATGGGCTCAGAAACACCTCCAGAACTCACTGTCTGTGAAGACAGTTCACCGTGCCATCCACAAATGCTGGTTAAAGCTCTATCATGCAAAGAAGATGCCGTATGTGAACATGATCCAGAAACGCTGCCATCTTCTCTGGGCCAAAGCTCATTTAAAATGGACTGAGTCTCAGTGGAAAACTGTTCTGTGGTCAGACGAGTGGAAATTTAAATTATTTTTGGAAACCATGGAGCTGCATCTTCTAAATTAAAGAGGACTAAAGAGGAAAGGGACCATCCGGCTTTTTATCAGTGCTCAGTTCAAAAGCCTGCATCTCTAATGGTATGGGGTGCAATAGTGCCAAAGGAATGGAGAGCTTGAAGATCTGGAAAGGCAGCATCAATGCTATCTATAGTTTTATCTACAGATATCTACAGGTTTTATAACAACATATGCGTCCATCCAGATTCTGTATTTATTTACGTTTTGCACAGTGTCTGCATTTTGCACAGTTTTGGAATTGGGGTTGTAAAATTAATTGTGGAAAGTCTTTTGCTATTCTATAACACAGCCTGTTTTGTCTCCCTCACGTCTTTGTTTTCGCTCTGCATGTGTTTAAATGTGAGGTGATGGAGTGCTGAAAAGAAATTAAAAGCTCACTGAAGCAGTATAAACAGCACCAGTTTCATAGATGCTCATTTGAACTCAACTATAAGCTCATTTTGTTAAGCTAATAAACTTTTCTAATCACATACAGTGGGAACATATGTTTACAATAATCTGACAGTCCATCCAAGGGAATTTACACAATGTATTTACTTACTCATAGTGAGAAAGCACCTAAATGAAACTCCAGGCTTGGAGTCAATGAATTACATGTCATGCGGTAATTGAATGACATACGGTTAGTGTGGAAAATGAAATAGTTCAATTAAATATTTAACACATTATGGCTCCATGATGCTGAACAAGTTTTACTCAACGCTATATGTTTTCAGAAAATTAGCTGGGGCTGCTTTAAAACGCGATAAAATGAGCAACTGATTAAAATAGACATTCAATCTGTTTGGTCAATTTTCATTCCAAGATTCGTACATAAACATGCATGTCATTTATTATATGACTTTTCTGCTGATTTAAACTAAACCAAGTGTGATTTTTTTTAAAAAGTGCCAAAAAATTGGCTGAATAATTGTGTTTTCAGCATTAAGTAAAATAGTCATGATTATCATATTTAGCTGTTATTAGTTTTGACAAATGACTTCCAGATTCTTCCTCACCGTGTGTGCTTGGCCTGCACCCATTGGATTAGGTTACCTTGATCAATACACACAGTGATTTTGTTTTCTCTTGCTGAAAATTATGATGGGAAAATATCGCAAGAGATCCCAATATTTCCCTCATAACAATATACGGATGGGTAATAAATTCTATGCTATGAATGGCTTGATGAGGATGAAAAGGAGTAAAACTAGTATAATATGGCCTTCACAGTCAACAGATCCCAAGCATATTGAACACTTGTAGTAGAATTTGGAGCGATGTGTTCAAGCCTCAGCATACGTCTTGCGGAAATGATGTTCGGCTAGCTACTACGAAAAATGTGATGTAATTGCTGAGCAAAAGAATCGTTGTAGAGACCCTGTGGTGGGAACAATCATCCCCCACGCCCAGTACTGAAACGTGTTAGCTTGTGAAGGAGGTTTTGTCATCGTGCAACCCTTGCAACAGCGTTCTCCACCACCGTCAACAAAACACCAATCTTTTGTAAAAATAGTGAATGGTGTCCAATACAGTTCCAGAGATTTGTAGGACTCGTGTTGGTATAAGCAGTGAGATCAGAATCTGAAAGGAAATCAAATTCATCTACTATCATGTGCAGCAGATCTCTGATTCCAGATTGTCAGCCATCTATGTTATGTTTGCAAGGGGAATTACTATTGCTTGTATAAGAAGTTTGGTATGTCATACCCAAATAGTTGTTAGGAACAGCAAAAAATACAGACACTATATGATACACAGACACTATATGATACCTGGCAGTGCATAGTATGGAATTAAGTTTGTGCCAAAAGTATTGAACGTGAACAGAAATATGCAATGAGAGAGCGGAAAAACACTTTGAAACCGAAAACAGTTAACCGAGTGGTCTTCAAATCAACACCATTCCTTGTTAACAGTGTTTTAAGCTTCGTTTCTGCTAATCATGGTTTAAGAATGCGCTGCCAGAGTTTTCATTTATGCTTGCAAAGTTTATGGTCACCATTCCGGCACAAATCCCAGGTGTGGGTGGGGCTTATCAGCGATTTACTTTCATTGGCTAGTGAGATTTGTAACGACAGCTCGAGTGTCCAGCTGAGGAGGAGGAGGATGATGACAACGATGTCGCTCCATGCTATCTCAAGAAATTAGTTGTATATGACTACCCAAACCACAAATATTAATAACAAACTAACATACTGACAAGTTAAGTAAGTAAGTTAGTTTCCACTACAAAGTACAAATACTGGAATTATACAGAGAACCGGGAGCCCACAGTCCCTCAACACGCTGCGTTAGATGCTTTAAGGTCACCTGCTTACTCTGTATCCTCCTCCTCCTCCAAGTCTTAATGAAAGGGGAGTTGCATTTAAACCGGCCCAAAGCGCATATCAACTTCAGCACATTTAGTGCTAACTTACACACACACACACACACACACACACACACAAACTCGCAGTCTCTCCTCTCCCAGCTGTTTACTTCTCTGTTTTTATTTATTCTTCCTTCATCTTGTTGTTTCCAAGCTGACACAGAACGCACACACACACACACACACACACACGCACACACACACACTCAGCCAGGTGGTGTATCTGCCATATGGGTTCACTGCACAAAACAGTCTTGCATAAACCTGCAGCTTGTGTGGGCAATCAGTGCTCTGTGTATGCAGCAGAATCTGTCAGTACATTTATAGATTAGTTGTTAATATTAGGAGCTTCTAGTGAATAATGTAAGTTCTTTAATATATTCCAGGGAGAACAAAAAACCTCAACACATATCCACCTCACTGGAATAAAACAGATTTCTTAATGTATTTATTAATAAGAAGTGCACTTGCAGCGCCTGGCTACGCGTTAACAAAATCCATTAGTCTAATGATTTCTAATGAAGCATTAATGCAAACGTATGTTGTTTTATTTAAGTGTTAATGAAGAATTTACAAAGCCTTGTACAAAGTGGAAGATCATCTCAGTAAATGATTACTGCTATATTATTTAAAATAGCGCTTGAAAATATGTTTTAAATGGCTTGATTTGGACAGAAAGGTAACAGAAGTAATGCGTGTGTGTGTGTGTGTGTGTGTGTGTGTGTGTGTGTGTGTGTGTTCTGTTCCAGGAAAACAGGATTATAAAAAAAACAAGCCGGCTCTGCGAGCCACACGACTGAAGGCCGAGGCAAAGAGGAGCGCTCCAGGCATCAGGGTGAGACTTTCTTTGTTCTCCTCAATGATACTTCTTTAACACACACAAACATCATGCTGATCTTGAACTTTCCTCTCACTTTTTAAAGAAATTTCACTTTAATACATACACTCTGAAGAGTGAAAAGGCCTGGCAGCTTCTGTCGTGTGGCGTGGAGGCAGAAAGAATTTAGGTAGATACAGGATGATCATGCATGTTTTACTTAGTTACACGGTGATCATGTAGCCTCAGATTCCTGTTCTTGGCTGACTGGAGTGGAACCCGATGTGATCTTCTGCAACGCATCCATCTCAAGTTTTGACATATTATGCATTCTGAGATGCTTTTCTGCTCACCACGGTTGTGAAGTGTGTTTATTTGAGTTACTGTAGACTTCCTGTCAACTCAGACCAGTCTGGGCGTTGTAGTGGGGTGTGTGCTAATGAATGGAATCATTAGGATCTCCAGAGAGCCACAGTTGTACTCTGGTCTTGGAAGGGAATTGTCTGGTCTGAGAGTCTGCCTAATAAATACATGTCGAAATAAGCTTCTTTATGCAGACGAAGGTGAACATGAGATTGCATCCCATAGTTCCTTTTATTTTCTCAGTTTGTTTGCATCCTCTGTGAATGTCAGCACATGTTTATCTTGTGTGAAAGGTTTTTCGAGGAACGAGTTCTGCAGTTTGAGTTGGAATTTGTCTGAGTGGTGAATGTTCTGCTAGGCAGTATGCTTGCCTAGTCTTCACTCGTTCAGGGAGTTGATTCAGAATTCTTTACTCTGCTTGAATTTCCATTGCTTGTTCACTGTGGTGGTAAATGCTTGCCACGTGGCTCGGAGTGCCAGACCATTGCTTACTCAAGAGGTGGTACTTTAATGATGATTGACATTTGTAGAGCTCCCTCTCTCACTCTTTCTTGATTTCTCTCTCTGTCTCTGTCCTCACATTCTCCTGTGTTCTGCTCAGCTCATAGCTGTGGTTGGAGCAGGTTGGCAGCTGTTGTGAGCTGCTGTGCACCATGCACTGACCAGTTGGCATGCTGGCACAGGTAGCACCAGGCACAAGGCCAGTTGGCATGGTCATGGCCCCACCCCCAAATGACAGACGTAGTGGATGGCACAGCCTGGCTCCAAGGAAAAGAGCTGGCTGCATCCTCACTATAGACTCAGTGGCTTGAAAATATGCCATCCGATTGCACTGCCCACTGGCACTGAATACTAAACAGCCACTAAACAGCCACGTGACGTTTAACCCCATTCCATTTTACATTCCATTGCATATTTTAACAGGGTTTTTTTTTGTGTTTTAATCTAACACTTTTAATTTTAGCCAAAAGGGGAGCAAAATTACAAAACTACAACGTTTCCAAAATGGAACTCTCTAATTTCTCTAATGAACCCAAAGGCAGCATTTTGAATCATATTCCAATTACAGACATGCTCAAAGTTTGACATGTCGCGATGCTTTTCTGCTCAACACGACTGTAAAGAGAAGCTGTTTGAGTCACCGTAGTCTGCCTGTCAGCTCGAACCAGTCTGGTCATTCTCTTTTCACCTCTCTCATCACTCTATGCTCACTGGATGCTGTTTGTTTCCAAACTATTCTGTGTAAACATGAGCAACTGTTATGTGTGAAAATCCCTGGAGATTAGCAGTTTCTGAAAAACAAAGGCATCATCATTGTATTTAAAGTCATTTTTTTTACAAAGTGTACGAAAGAGTGAAATAAAATGTTATAAATAACTTGATATGAAACAGAAATGTGACTTTAGTCACCGTGACATCGATTCCAACTGTTTTTTGACACACACAATGACACGTGCGATCACACACTTGCTTTTATGGTATTGTTAACATTGTTTAAAAATCTAAACAGTTGGTACTTGTTAAACAGTGAACTGAATTTTCATTCTGGTTTGTCTTTCACTTAGTATGTGAACACCACCAGTCCACACATGATAATGCACAGAAGTACTTGTCGGATGATGTAACCTCTTGCCATTACCTCATTATGCACCTCAGTTTACAGGATCGGAGTAGCAGCAGTCAGTCAGCACCTCATACCGTATAACTCCCGTAACATCTCCGCTGGTGTTGCAGCTCTTATCTGAGCCGTGTTTATGAGGCTTGTTCACACCTCTGTACTTTGAGTGCTGAAACCCACTCTTACGCTGCACATATACACCAGCACACTGGCCAGAGACCATCAGTGGAGAATGTATACAACACATCTGGGTCTGATGAACATCTATGCAGCTATTTATCGTGAAATCCAAGCCCATAACGTGTTTTGCTGTTGGCCAGTGTTGTTGGCAACCTAAACCTATCTTCTTTAGACACTGTATCTGATGGACGCAAATGCAAGTGAAGTGTTCTTTATTTAAAAGAGAGGCAAGGCAGTATATCCACAACACGTAATCCAAATTGGGTAATCCACAAACAGGCAAAGGGTCAGGCGATCAGTGAACAGAGTCAAACAGGGCAAGGCAGAAGGTGAAGTCGTAATGTGCAGAAACAGGGTCAGTATAGCCGAACATGAAGCGTTTAACATGGATGAAGGTTCTAGACTGGTTAGCGGAGAAACCAGTCTAGACTTCACTAATGTGGAGAAAACAAAACAAGACACTAGACATGAAAACGTGGCATGGACAAGGACTATGACGTTCTTTTACTAAACACATTCATAAACAGACTCACAAGGATTTCTCAGTGAATATTCTGCGCCGTGTGTTATATCTCATATGTGTATAGGATGTGTTTGGGTGAGTTAATTAACCCGCTAGTAAAGCGCTTCAGTTTACCGCTGTTCATTCACTGTTCAGATTCATCTCACGCCACTTAAGCGGCTCAATTCCCAGCATTATTCACTATGACTGGATTATTTCAAACACTAGAACTATTCTTTCTAGATTTTTCATCTTCAAATAACATTGTTAGTGCACTGTTAATATCTTGCACTTTTTCAACAGTGTGTTTTAATTAAAATCAGTGATACACATCTTGCTACACAACATACATTCATTCTAATGTACACAAGCACACGTAAACACAATGGGTAATATCGAGGGCAGCAAAAATTATCGACGTCATGTCCATATATTGTATGCTAAGTTGATAATTTAATTATCGTGACCGGCCTAGGCAGGGGTTATTTTTCATTCTGGAACAAGGGCTCTGATTGTTGACAAATAACAACAAAAAAAAGCACACATTATCCATCTGTACCCATCTTAATATGCATGTTACATTCTTGGGGAATATTAAACGCTAACATTTATTTTGAGGTTATATTGTGTCTCGCTTATGTTAGTTTAATGCAAATTACAATTATTTTATTTACAAGCGTCAGTTTCTGCCTGCATTTATTTCAAATTTAACCTCATTTGGCGTGCAAAGCTGGACAAATAAAACACCATTACTCAGTCCATACAGGATTTCACACAGGTGGCGAAAATATTGCTGAAACATCTCATAAGAGACAAATGCATAACAATCCAAACACTCCATGCAATAGCAATTATGTCTGCGCACAAAGCAGTTTACTTGACAGCTAAATCAACATGGGTCCAATAAATGAAACTAAAGGGCATGAAATGTAAAAGTTTTCCAATTATGGTTGACTAAAGCTGTCTGGAGCCTGGGTGAATGAGATAGAAATGCAGGAGCTAGTAAGTGCTAATGAGGATGAGCGTGCTGATGATGGCCGCTGCAGTTTGTACACAGATAGTCATGGCCATTATAGCGACTTTTTATAATTTGCCTTTGTACGAGTGTATGCGTGATTGTACTTTGTTTCTTCCTTTCCTTATACTTTTCTCTGTCTCTTAGTCGAAGAGTTGAAGGAGAGCTGGGATTGCTGTTTGTGATCTAGCACAATGTCTCTGATTAAGCATTGTCCCAAATCAAATTTCAGATTTGACCATAAATCGAACCATGTGCCCCTCAAGACAAAGCTAGAAGCCCAGAGGTTCAAAAGCAAACCAGAGAATTTCTCCACTTAAAAATCTACATACACTGTCCAATATATTAGTGCAATTTTCTTTCCATTGTGGTGTGTATCTGAGCAATTTGCACACATTGTTCACCGAGAAAGTCTCCTAAAGTACCCAAATTTGATTACAAGTTTGATAATAAGTTGTCAAGATGAAGAACACCGGCTTTGCTAATTTGCTTTACTACACGATTGCACTTAATGAAACCGTGGTTGATGAGAATTGTAATGACTAACTTTTTTTTTCTTTTCTTAAAAAAAACAACCTAATTCATGTTTGAATACCAGTCTTGCAGCTATCATTAGTTTAACTTTGCCATTAAACCCAGGAAAAGTCTTAATTATAGTAGCCTTTTCTGTGAGATTAGCCAATTCTCTCAGCTTTAGAAAAGGCCTTTTCCTCTGCTTATTAGAAAAGGCTTTTTTCCCCCCTCTGTTTATTTTCACAATTGAGCCACAGAAGTCTGAGTTTACCTTAAAACAATATATTTATTTTTAATAAATAAGAAAATGATTTATGTATTTATTTATCTATTTGCATGATTGTTTTTGTTATTTAATTTGCTTCCAGTAGATATATCTTCATTATAACTTTTTCATATAACAAATTTACACACCTACTGCCTTTTGACTTATAAAGTACTTATAAGAATAAGCATAAAATAGATGTTTACAAAACAAATTGATAGTAAATAAGTATTGGACATCTATATCATATAATAGCTGTATATTTAATATATTTATAGTATATAGTATATATACTATAAACGAGTCAAACGCACCTGGCTGTCCATATGATATAAAAGAAAATTCATCAGACCATCTTCTTCCATGGTCCAGTTCTGATGCTCACGTGCCTAATGTAGGTGCTTTTGGTGGTGGACAGGGGTCAGCATGGGCACTCTGACCGGTCTGCGGCCATGTACTCTGTGTTGATACCCATGTTTACATTTGTAAACCTTTCTGTCAAAGCCAGCATGATCTACAGTAGCTTTTCTGTGGGATTGGACCTGATGGTCTAGCCTTCACTCCCCATGATAAGTGAGAGCCTTGGGCACCCATGATCCTGTCATCTTGGACCACTTTTGGTAGGTACTAACCACTGTATACTCGGAAAACCGCACAAGACCTGCAGTTTTTGAGGTGTTCTGACCCAGACGTCTAGCCATCACAGTTTGGCCCTTGTCAAAGTTGTTCAGACTTTTCATCAACACATAAACTTCGAGAACTGACTGTACACTTGCTACCTAATATATCCCACCCCTTAATAGCTGCCATTGTAATGAGATGATCAATGGTATTCACATCAGTTGTTTTAATGTTATCACTGATCAGTGTAAGTACAAAGTCAGAAGACATTGTGTGTGTGTGTGTGTGTGTGTGTGTGAATTTTAAGTGGATATATACCCTAGTAGTATATCAAATAACAAAAGCGAAATGGTCCAAATACATATTTATCCCTCACTGTATTTAGTTTTGTTTGTTTGTTTTGATGCTACAATATATTTTTCATTCATATGATATCATTTGCTCTTGGATTTTCCACCACATTAAATATAAATATTAATGGATAAAACGTATAATGTGTTGCTCTTTAATATATTAAATAATATTTGCATTGATAAATGGCTGTGGCATAAGAGGAATAAAACACTTCAGGACCGGCTGTAATTGGAAAATAATAAATGTGTCATGTTTATGGCTTACTTGAGAAATACTACAATTAGCAGACCATATGGAGATTTTATAAATGATCAAATAGTATTTTTATGGTAGTGGTAGGCTTGAACACTGCAGTATGTCAACATTTCTATATGCATGTTGTATGTGCTTTTAGAGCTGCCTATATAAACAGTAAAGTATACACAGGTTTCAGTGATGAGGGCATTGCAGGTTGAATTTTCCTGCACTTTGCTTCATCAAAATAGTTTTTTTTTGTTTGAAAAGCTTTGCAAACCTGGTCTGGAGAGTGTTTCATTCACATAAAGGTAGCACACTGTCATTGCTAGCGTGTTTTGAGGTCTAGAAGTTGTTCGAGCTCTTTGCACAAAAGCATTTATTTTTGGCATATGACACACACCTGCACATTTTAAAGCACATTAAGTGCACTTACTGTCTCCATGGCTGTGGTCTAGAATGTATGTATAAGAACCTGTGACTGGCTGCAGTTCAAATCCGAGTGGTTTATGTCATATCAGTGGTTTATCATAGTAATTTAGTTATGACTGAAGTGCTTGTATTCATCTGCTTTAAAAGAATGTTCAGGTTTGGTATGGATTTTGAATTGTACCTGTTTTTAGGACACCATCTTGGTGATCATGTCCGTGCTGGTATTCCTGCTGGGGGTTTACGCCTTCTTCTACCTCAATCTGAGCACTGAGCTGAACCTGGACACGGACCTGGACTAAAGAACCCAACAGATCATAAAGAAATCTGCAAGTATGGAGGCGGTGTTACAATCAGAAAGTGTTTTACTCCAACAGAACCCTTTTTGTGTCTGTTAAGAACTCAGCGATGGCAACCTAGGTTTTGTTTTTGAAGGGCAATATTTTCCTATGGGAGTAAAAATTAATTAAATGAGGGTATTTAATCAAAATCCAGGTACTATACATGGCTTCTAAGAGTCCAAGGAGTGAACCATGATTACATCTTTCTTTGCTTAACACTATTCTTTTCTATTCCATTGCTTTCTTTGTTTTTATATCTTCCAGGATTTATGGAAATCTTATTTTTTTGTTGTTGTTTTTTTTTTCCCCCACAGCTTAAGAACCTGCATGGCTCACTTGTATGCATGTGTGAAATATAAAGCTTGACATTCCAGATGAATTTGGATTTCTTAAATGTTGGATCTCATGTATACATTCAGAACTGACTTGTTTTAGTCCAAATTCTGGAAGTTGGTTTATGGTGTTATTGCCTGTGTGGAATTTCTTTTACTCAGGATTAGTGTTAAGCACATTTTGCTAGGAAGGATCGCTGTTTTCATCAGTGGATGTTCAATTCAAAGAAACATTTTTGTACTCCATTGGTTCTGAAGGATTTTGATGGACTATAATAAAACATGAATTGTTTATGGATGTACTGTAATGCCCTTTCTTCCACCTTGCTTCTTCTGAAATGAAGCATACATGTATAGTATACACGTGCTGCATGGAGCAACCAGCAACATTTGTTTATGAACGTAAGATTTTCTCAATTCTATGCAAATTTGTTATGTTTAACGGTAAAATGACAAATCCAAACAATCGTCTCGAATGTTTCTTCAGACCAATCCTTTGCTGTGTGCAGTTCAATGTTTGTCCAGTTCCTGACTTTAGTTCCTATCAATTACTTCCAAAAATGGAAGGAAAATGTATAACTGTGTTTTCATCTAATTCTCATTAAATGTGTATAGAGACATTATGAAGAAGAGGAAATAGCAGAGACCATTGTGTCTGGTGAGTGTACTTAGCTACTATACTTACAGTGCATCCGGTAAGTATTCACTGCGCTTCACTTTTTCCACATTTTGTTATGGTAAATGGCGCACTTATATAGCGCTTTTATCCAAAGCGCTTTACACTGTGTCTCATTCACCCATTCACACACACACACACACTCAGACACCAATGGTAGCAGAGCTGCATGCAAGGTGCTAGCTTGCCATCGGGGGCAACTTAGGGTTCAGTGTCTTGCCCAAGGACACTTCGGCATGGGATCACCCGGGCTGGGATTCGAACCACCAACCCCACGGTTAGTGGATTAGTGGACAACCCGCCCTACCGACTGAGCCACAGCCGCCCATGTTATGTTACAGTCTTATTCCAAAATGGATTAAATTCATTCTTTTTCTCAAAATTCTAAAAACAGTACCCCATAATGACAACATGAAAGAAGTTTGTTTGAAATCTTTGCACATTTATTAAAAATAAAAAACAAAAAAAGTATGGTCATTATGGAGTATTGTTTGTAGAATTTTGAGGAAAATAATGAATTTACTCCATTTTGGAATAAGGCTGTAACATGTGGGAAAAGTGAAGTGCTGTGATTGGCCAATAATTGGCCAATGAAGCTAGTACATAGCCGAGCAAGTAACGTGTAAAACAAGCTTAAATATATATATATATATTTTTATTTATTTATTTTTTTTTTGTGTATAAATGGTTTAGTTGGCTGCAGGCTATACATTTTGTCTACTAAAATTTTTCATCAGAACAATTAAAAAAATAAATAAATAAATGCTGGACAGTGCACGCCCACAAGCAACAACTCTCATCAGTCTCTACACACCCACAAGTAACAAACTAAAAGTGACACTAGTGACTAGTCTCCTGCTAGCATAGGGTATTATGAATTAGGACCGCATGTTAAATAAGACATTTGTATTGCTGTAAATAACCTTCTTTTTTTAAGAAGAATTATTTGAAAATTTGAAAATTCACTTCATGCTGTAGTATATTGGAAACACATTATTTGATGTTTTACTTTGTGAATTTAATTTATATTTGAAAATATACACTCATTTCAAATCTGATGACTGCAGCACACTCCAAAAAGGTTGGGACAGTCAACTGTTTATCACAGTGTTTAACATCATACTTTCTATTAATAACACTTATTATGTGTTTGGGCACTGAAGACTTAATTTAGTTAGGTTTAGCAAGCGGAATTTTCCTCCATTCATCCATTATGTATTTATTCAGCTGTGCAATTGTATGGTGCCTTCCTTGCCTTATTTTGCACTTCATAATACACCTGAGATTCTCACTGAGAGACAGGTCAGGACTACAGGCAGGACATGTTATCACCTGCACTCTCTGCTTATGCAACCACGCACTTGTAATCAGGGCAGAATGTGGTTTGGCGTTGTCCTGCTCTGGATGGCAGCATATGTTGCTCCAAAATGTGTACATATCTTTATGCATTAATGTGCAAGTTACCCCTGTCATGTGCACTGACACACCACCATACCATGACAGATGCTGGCTTTTGGACCTGACGCTGATAACAGCTTGGCCAAGAGAACACCACGTCTGTTTTGTTCAAAAACTATTTGAAATCAGATGAGACTGAGTCCAGAGAAGTTGGCAGCGCTTCTGGACAGTGCTGATGAATGGCTTCTGCTTTGCATAGTAAAGCCTTAACTTGCATCTGTGGATGCAGCGGTGAATGGTGTTATATGACGAAGGTTTACCAAAGTATTCCAGAGTCCATGTCAGGATATCCATTACAGACTCATGACGGTTTTTAAAACAGTGACATCTGAGGGATCGGATATTACCCGCATTCAAAAAGATTCCTTGAATGTTTTAATTATATTGGGCACTGTAGAAGGTGAAATGCCCAAAAACCAACCGATTTGTCTTTGTGTTGTTCTCAAAGTGTTGGATCATTCGCTGACACATCTGTTGGCAGATTGGTGAGCCTCGACCCATCCTTGCTCTAGGCCTTTTTTGGAGGCTCCTTACATACCATAATTAGATGATTGCCACACCTGTTTCACATCACCTTCTTATTTCAACTTGTCACATCGCTATCAATCATAAATTTTCCCTGTCCCAACTTTTTTGGAAGGTGTTGCATGCATTGATTTCAAAATAAACATTTGTCTTCAAAAAATATGCAGTTGATTAGGCAAAACATCAAATACCTTGTCTTTATACATTTTTTTTTATTTAAACCCAAGTCAAAGTCCATTTACAAATCACTCCTCTTTGTTATTATTAGCATTTTCCATACTGTCCCAACTTTTCCGGAATTGGGGTGGTACTATAATATATAATGGCAGTTCATAGTTATCTTGTTTGTGATGATTACTAGCAAACAGCAAGAAATGGTGACTCTTAACTCACTCTTAGTTACTCAGCACACTGTAGATTTCAAGGTTTGAACAGAATTCACTATTTGTTGTCACATTTTTATAGAAAATAAACAACCTGTCAGAAAAGTGTGTTAATTACCAAAAGAGGTAGTGACAACAGTGTCTAGAGAACCATCCTAATTAAGTCAAAGCAGTGTGTGAACTGTATATTTAGCAACTGCTAGATTTTTATTTCATTTGTATTTAATTTAATGTCACAAAAAAATATAAAAATGGCTAATATGACAACTTAGGATGGAAAATGAGTAAATACTTTAATCACACGAATCATTCACATCAGTCAGTGTAGTCTTATTTCCTGAGGTAAATGTCAGTCACATCAGTCATTTGACAAACAGGAGCCTCAGCGTTGCTCTTGACTCAGGTTTGCTCTTACATCAGTGATGAAATAATAAGTTAGTTTGTTCTCTAAATTTCAAATATTCTTGATTAGCATTTAAACATTACAATGTTGTCTGCAGCCGTCTCCACAGCATCACTGACAGCGTGTGTGTGTTGCGGTGAAATTGACAGCTGGTATTTATACCGTTTACAAACTAAAGCTATTAGGCTTACGGCACATATCCAGCAACCTGATCAAAGCGTGACGTTCACTGTGTGACAAAAGTACACTTATTGTAGCTCGCAATCTAGCAGTTTAAACACCTGTTTGTTAAACTGTCTCTTATTTATCTAATATTGTCTCTGCGGAAAGCCTTGGCAAAGTTAGAAAGTACAGTAAATACAAACATTTCTAAATGATTGTGGGAAAACATATTTATTGGTTATTAAAGTATTCAATTAGTGCTGTTGAATCATGTGATAAGCATGTAATAGGAAATAATAGGCATTTTTGGCTGTTTGGTAAAATTTGGGTGCAGCAACACCTGAATGGTTTTCCCAGACGCCCACTGAAATTCAGATTATGATATTGCCATGGATATTCCGATTATTAACTGAATAATCTTTGCGGTTGTTTTTATAACTGAAAGCAGATCTTATTAGGGCAACTTGAGTTTTGGAGCCTTCTGTGTATCAGGTCTTAGCTTTATAACTAGTTTGTTTGTGTGTATGTGTGTGAGATAGAGAGAGCCTCAGCTGCTACCATGACAACTCACGTTGTTAGCTCTCCTGGGGGGCCACCTTTGCCCATGTTGGCTGGTTGAGGGCCTGTTCATGCTGGAAGGGTGTTAATGCCGCTGGCATCTATAGAGCAGGAGCGTGCTCTGCCTGTGCCCAGTGCCACTGATGTCAATTCAAGCCAGTGGGGCCATGTTAGTTCACTATCCCCGCGCTGCAGCTGGGCACGATTCAAATTCACACACTCATTAGGAGCAACAGGTGGCAAATAGAGAGCAGCGGCAGGAGCCCGACTTAGTGGAGGAAAACGGCATGCCATTCATAATCACTTCTATAGCCAAGCCCATGCATTTATGAATGTGACGCCATTGTCACAGTGTCACTGGAGCTTTATGTTCACAATGGACTTGAGTTGAACCATGAATATTAATGTGTTATTGACTTGTTGAGTGTTTTAAATGGCACATTTGTTGGCCAAGCTGGACATGTGCCACATTTCATGTTCAGTGATTATTTATTATTATTAAATTATAGTATTGAACTATATATATACATTTCAGGCTTCAAACATAAAGATATAAAACTGTAATTTTTTGTGAAGAATCAACAACAGGTGGGACACAATCATGAAGTGGAACGAA
>JAFFST010046512.1:44809-78857 GCA_022414735.1 Noturus placidus | reverse complement strand
CAGTGACTCAGCTGTTCGGACATTTAGGGGAAGTTCATTCCACCACCTCGGTTTCAGAACAGCTGCAGTAAGCCAGTGGAGGAGGTGTAGCAATGGGTTGGTGTGGGAGAACTTAGGAAGGTTGAAAACAAGTTGATAAACTGTATTCGAGTTCAGTTGCAGAGGTCAAATGGCACTCAGAGGCAGACCTGCCAGGAGTGAGTTGCAGTAATCTAGGCTCAAAATGACAAAAAACTGAACCAGCACCTGAGTGGACTGTTTGGGTAGAAATGGATTAATCCTTCTGATGTAAAGGAGAAATCAACATGAGTATGTCAGATTAGCAGTGTGTGGCAAAGGAAGGTTGCTTGTTCATGGTTACCCCAAGGTTGTGTGCAGAAACCGAAGACGGAATCAGAGAGTTGTCCAGGGAGATCACAAGATCCTGACATTGTGATTAATCAGCTGTGATGAACAGCAGTTCAGTTTTGCTTGGAATAAGTTTCAGCTGATTAGTTTCTGTCCATGATGAGATGTGAACAGAAACAAGAGAATCTGAGGGAGGGAAGGAGAGTTGAGTGTCGTCCACATAGTACTGGTATGAGAACCCATGTGAGGATTTGACCTCACCAAAAGATCAAGTGTAGAGGGAGAATTGAAGAGGACCAAGAACTGAGCCTTATCAGAAGAGACACCAGTCCAGGACACAATTTGAAGAGACTGAAGGGAGCAGATGTGGATCCCCTCCACATCACATGGTATGAGCGACCTTCCATGTAGGAAGCAAACCACTGAAATGTGACACCATGAATTCTGAGACTCATGATCGGGCGGCTGTGGCTCAGTTGGTAGAGCGGGTTGTCCACTAATCCACTAACCGTGGGGTTGGCGGTTCGAATCCCGGCCCGGGTGATCCCATGCCGAAGTGTCCTTGGGCAAGACACTGAACCCTAAGTTGCCCCCAATGGCAAGCTGGCAGCTCTGCTACCATTGGTGTGTGAATGTGATCTCATTAGTAAGTCGCTTGTAAATGTAAAAAAAAAAAAGATATTTCTGTAAAAGCTGCTTTGAGACAATGTACCATTGTAAAAAAGCGCTATACAAATTGATAATTATTATTATTATTATGATGGTGGATTACAGAATCTTGTGGTTGACTCTTTCAAACACTGCTGAAAGAAAAAGAAGCCTTTATTTGTTACATATACATTACAGCACAGTGAAATTCTGTCTTGTTAGGAACTTGGGGTCAGAGCACAGTGTCAGCTATGATATGGCACCCCTGGAGCAGGGAGGGTTAAGGCCTTTGCTCAAGGGCCCAACGGTGGCAGCATGGCGGTGCTGGGGCTTGAACCCCTGACCTTCTGATAAGTAGTTTGGCTGATCTAGCAGCATGTAGCTTCTCAGTGACAGCCAAAAGGGCAGTCTCTGTGGAATGTTGGGCTTTGAAGCCAGACTGTTTATGATCTTGAAGGTTATTCTGTGAAAGGTATAGAGACAGTTGATTGTAGACAGTGTGTTCAAGGATTTTCGAACAAAAAGAGAGACCTGATACTGGAGGAGTATCTGGTGGAGGAGTTGGTGGGTTGAGTAGTGAAGAAAAGATGTGGAGCTTGTAAGGGTATTTCCATTTTTTTCTTGTAGATGGCAGTCTTAGCAGAAGTCACTTCAGATGAGATATATGCCAGGAGAGCATGGTAAGAGGCAAGATCTGTTTCGAGTTGTGATTTCTTCCACTTTCTCTCTGCTGTCCATAGTTTTCTCTGATTGTTGCATAACATATCCGACAGACAAGGAACAGGGTAAGAAAGCTTCCTAGGTTTAGAGGATAGGCCAGAGGAGGTCCATGGATGAGGAAAGTGAGGAGGCAAAGTGTCTGTAGATAACAACAATGGTAGGGACAAAAATTAGTCTGGGTCTGGAAGGAATTATAGGGTGCAGGAAACTATGGAGGAAGGAGAGATAGAATGGAGGTTTTGATGGGAATAAGTATTGATAGCTGGTTTTAGGCAGGATATGGAGGGTAATGGTAAAGGATACCAATTGATGATCGGAGGCATGGAGTGGCATAGCATTGATTTCTGTAGCCAGAGATGGGTGACTGAAGAACATACCCAGGACATTTCCTCCCTTGGGTATAGGTGTGCAGCTGTTGATTGTCAAGGAGAAGGAATGCAGAAGATGGAGAAGGCAAGAGGACTTGAGCTTGTCAGAGGGGACATTGAAGTCTCCATGGACTGTAAGAGGAGTGCTGTCAGTAGGGAAAAGACTGAGGAGCATGTCCATTTCTTCAAGAAAGTCTTCTAGGGGACAAGGAGGGCAGTAGATGATGATGATAAAAATGTTGATTGGGGAGGTAACTGTAACTGCATGGAATTTGAAGGATGAGATGTTGGGATGAGACAGGGAGAGAGGTATGAGGCACCATCTCTGAGACATCAGACACCTGTACCACCACCCCTGCCAGTTCATGCATGTTCAAGTGGCTTTATTGTCATTTAAACAATATACAACTGGTATAGTACACAGTGAAACAAAAACAAAACAACTTTCCTCTGGTGCTACCTAGAACAAGACACTAGCCTCATTAGATGACAAAGAACAAAATAAGATCTACACATTTTTACATAAAGTGCATGTGCAAACATGTGTTAACAACACAGAACAGTATAGTACTACTAAAACAGGACATTAGGCACAGTAAGTAACATTGTAGTGGCTATGCTGCTCGTGTTGAGGGGCTAGGTGAGGTTCTCCGTCAGGTGAACACCAGGGAAATTGGTGCTCTTGATGATCTCCACGGAGCAGCCATTATATTCAGCAGAGAGTGGTCTCTCCATGTTCTCCTGAAGTTACCAAACATCTCTATTGTTTTGTCCACATTCAGAGACAGGTTATTATCTCTGCACCAGTCCATTAACCACTGTACCTCCTCTCTGTATACTGACTTGTCATTCTTGCTGATGAGACCATTGGTGAACATGATGTGAGTGGAGCTGTGCATTGCTGCACAGTCATGAGTCAGCAGAGTAAACAGCAGTGGATTGAGCACACAGCCCAGAGGGGCCTCTGTGCTCAGTGTGGTAGCGCTGGAGATGCTGTTCCCGATCTGGACTGACTGATGTCTCCCAGTCAGGAAGTCTAGGATTCAATTGCAGATGGAGGTGTTCAGGCCAAGAAGGTTCAGCTTTCCAATCAGGTGCTGAGGAATGAGTGTGCTGAATGCTGAACTGAAGTCTATGAACAGCATTCGAACATAGGTGTCCTTATTGTCCAGGTGGGTGAGGGACAGATGTAGCGTGGTGGTGATGGCATCATCTGTTGAGTAGTTGGGATGATACACAAACTGGTTCCGTGAGAGGGGGAAGCAGGATCTTGATGTGCCTCATGACAAGCCTCTCAAACACTTCATGATGATGAATGTGAGTGCAATGGGACTGTAGTCATTGAGGCAGGACACTGAAGACTTCTTCGGCAGGAGAACAATGGTGGTGACCTTGAAGCAGATGGGAATGATGGCACTGCTCAGGGAGATGTTGAAGATGTCAGTGAGAACATCTGCCAGCTGGTATGCACATTCTCTGAGCACTCTGCTAGGAATGTTGTCTGGTCCAGCAGCCTTCCATGTGTTGACTCTGCGTAGAGTTTTTCTCACATTAACCCTGGTTATACACAGCACCTGGTCATTGTGAGGAGGGGTGGTCTTCCTCACCGCCACATTATTCTGCTCCTCAAACCTAGTGTAAAGTTGTTCAGCACATCTGGAAGGGAGGCATCACTGTTACAGTTGAGTGATGTTCAACTGTAGTTGCAGATAGCCTGAATGTCCTGACACATGCGTTGCATGTGGTCACTATCTGTGAAGTGGCTGTGGATTTTCTGGGCATGTGCGCTTTGCCTCTCTGATGGCCCAGGACAGTTTGGCCTTGTCGCCTTTTCACCTGCCCTGAAGGTGGTGTCTTGGGTCCTCGCGCACCTCCACAGTCATCCACAGCTTCTGGTTGGTGCGTGTAGTGATTGTCTTGGAGATGGTGACATTATCAATGCACTTGCTGTATCTGGTCACTGATGCCGTGTATTTCTCCAAGTTGGTGGAGGTGCTGTTGGTTTCAGCCTCCCTGAACATGTTCCAGTCAGTGTGCTCAAAACAGTCCTAAAGAGTAGAGATGGCTCCTGCTGGGCAGGTTTTCACCTGCTTCAAATCCGATTTGGAGCATCTGACGAGTGATCTGTATGCTGGGATTAGCATAACAGAGATGTGATTTGAGTAGCCAAGGTGGGGGTGGGGCTCTACCCTGTATGAGCCAGGAATGTTTGTGTAAACAAGATCCAGTGTGTTAACCTCTCTCGTTGCAAAATCCACATTTTGGTGGAATTTAGGGAGCACTGATTTGAGATTCGCATGATTGAAATCTCCGGCGATGATAAACAGTCCATCGAGGTGTGTGTTCTGCAGTTCGCTAATATCCCCATACAGTTTACCTTATCATTAACACCGGGGGGGGATGTACTCTCCGATTAGAAGGACAGTGGTGAATTCCTGTGGTAAATAAAGTGGTCTGCATCTAACAGTCACAAACCCTGTTGATATAGACACACAAGCCACCACCACGAGCCTTACTACACAGAGCTGCATTTCTGAAGGCATGAAATAAGGTAAACTCGGTCACTGAGACATGTCTCCATGAAAAAAAAAAAAAATGCTTCAGTCTCTAAACTCACGCCGCGTTGCCCGCTAGACTCAGATCTGGTCCAATTTATTGTCCAGAGAGCAGACATTGGAGAGCAGGATGGACCAGAGTTGGATTTGTTTTTAGACTAGCATGGACCCCCACCATATTTCCGTGCTTCCACTTCCTCGCACACCCCTTGCTATGTCTCCTCATTCGGCCACTGGCATCAGGCGCCGCTGAGGACTGGAAGCCTGGTCTCCGTATGCAGAGTGGTTGATGCAAGATGTCTGTATTTTAGCAGTGTATGGCTGTCACAGCTTTGTGACGGCGGAGAATGAGGCTGGACGCAAACGCAGTGAGAACTGTTTTTATTAAAAGAGAGGCAGGCAGTTTAATCCAAGACGTAATCCCAACAGAGGTAATCCATAAACAGGCGAGGGTCAGGCGATCATGCAGACAGTACTAAACAGGGCTAGGCAGAATTCTATGTCGAGGCCACAAGCAGAGTGGGTCGGTACACAAAAACAGGATACGGGAAACCTAAACTACGATGCAAACTGGTAGCGGAGGAACCAGTTTTAAACACCACTAACATAGACGAAACAAAACCTGAGACTTAACATGAAAGTGACATGAACCTGGACAAGGCTATGAAAGTTATCTAAACTCACTCGTAGACAATATAGATACAGATACACAGGGCAGCTGTGGCTCAGTCAGTAGAGCGGGTTGTCTGCTAATCCACTTAATCGTTCGATTCCCGGCCCGGATGACTCCACATGCCGAAATATGGTAAATGGTAAATGGCACACTTATATAGCGCTTTTATCCAAAGCGCTTTACACTGTGTCTCATTCACCCATTCACACACACTAATGGTAGCAGAGCTGCCATCCAAGGTGCTAGCTTGCCATCGGGGGCAATTTAGGGTTCAGTGTCTTGCCCAAGGACACTTCGGCATGGGATCACCCGGGCCGGGATTCGAACCACCAACCCTACGATTAGAGGATTTGTGGACAACCTGCTCTACCGACTGAGCCACAGCCACAGTGTGTGTGAAATGTCCTTGGGCAAGACACTGAACCCTAAGTTTCCCCCGATGGCAAGCTAGCACCTTGCATGGCAGCTCTGCTACCATTGGTGTGTGAGTGTGTGTGTGAATGGGTGAATGAGACACAGTGTAAAGCACTTTGGATAAAAAATGTACAATATTCCGCCCCGAGTGCTATAAATACCCGCTGTATCAGTGTGTTGGATTGCTAACAGCTGCGAGCAATTGGGACACGTGACAGCTAAAACACATGCTAAACCGGGGAGGAGACATGACAACAACATAAACAGAGTGCACGTGTTTGAGTGTCCACAATGTCAAAGTGTTCAGAATGACATGACAGCCGGTTTGGAGAAGAGCAGGGTGCACGCGCGCCTGCACCATGCACTCTGCTTCGAGGGGGGAATCGTGACATTGGCGATGGTAGACATAAACACCGGTTGCACTGATGTCTAATCACCTAACTGGTAACACCTAACTGAACAAGAACAAGTAAATGCTATTAAACTTGATACTTTATCTAAATTGATGCTCCTAGTGTCTGTAGTGGATAACCTTCAATATATCTTAGTAAGCCCTGGAAACAGTTCACACCTTAAGGGAGACTGAAATTACTCTTGATTCGCCACCTGAGAGAACTAATAAGCATAGACTACCAAACACTTCCAAGAAACACTACAGAGTACTATACAATACAGCAATTCTAGTGGCAAGAATGTTTTCAACTGAGTCAAGGAAATAGTACACAAATTCAGATCCTACCTTACCAGTAGAGAATAAATTCAAGATAAAACAGCTTTAAGAAAACTGAATTTTATGCAAGATACACATTCAATATATCTTAGTAAGCCCTCTATATATTGCTGTTGTTATTGCCTTAATAATTGAGTGCTCACTTTTTGTCCTACTGGAAGGCGTATGATAGAATCTTGTTTGATAAATATAACAAGGAAAGACTGCATTAGTCTTTGCACCTTTTATAATAGTTGTGTATGAGTCCCTTAGTTGTCCTTAGTGTGAAAACACCTCCAGGTAACGACACACAGTATTAATAATCAAGCGTATGTAAACTTTTGAACAGGTTCATTTGTGTAAATTCAGTTATTATTGTGTCTTGTGAACTAGTTGTAAACATCTCTTATGTAAAATAACTTATTCAGGGCAGAACTAAATAAAAAAAAAATGCAATGTTTATGATCCCTCTTATTATTAAGTTATTAACATATTTTTTTAACTTATGACCTCAAAGTTGTCAAGTGGAAAATCTGTCTAATAAGAGAGTGAAACTTTTAACAAATATGTACCTGCAACACAATTGAACAAAATTTCTTTTTGAGTAGCTGGTGTTTTTGATCACCATGTGATATGTTTATGCCATCACTATGACAGCAGAATATAAATGAATGTGACTTCCGAACAGGGGATCAAATTAATCTGAGTGACAGCTTGTGTGTGTGTGTGTGTGTGTGTGTGTGTGTGTGTGTGTGTGTGTGTGTGGGTGTGAACGTGCTACAGACACAAAACTCATACGTGTTACTGATACCATAGTTGTTAATCATGATTAACCTTGAAAGCTATAAATAACCAACTACATTAAATGTTGGTAAAAACCATCAAATTAATAGATAATTGCCAGTTATGTGTTTAAACAACGTATCATAAACAAAAATGAATTGAGACATTTCAACAAACAAAAAGGTTACTAGATTTTTTTTCTTATTATTTCTTTCTTATAAACAAACTTTTAACTTAAACTTGCTGAACTCCTGAAAAATCATAATGTTTAAGCAGCAGTCGTGGATCTTTTGATTAATTTGTATTTTTCCATTTATTACAAGTCATGGATTTATATGACAGCTATGCTTGCATGGATGGTAAAATTTCAAATCATAGAACATTAATTAAGATGTGCAAACGTCCAGTATATTATTGGCTCAGGGAATACAGTGCTGCTAAAACAACCAATGCATGATCTGACTCATATATTTATTAACCTTTGAGCTTAGACTTAGACCCTGGATTCAGTTCAGATTTCCATGACTTCAGCTATGCCTCAAATCGCACACTACACACTATTATAAACACTGTATATGTGTTATTATTTCTATAGAAACAACTTTGCTGTTTGATTAAGGCAGCCCAAAGTGGTTTCTTGTACCAAGCTAGGCACGTAAATGGTAAATGGTGCACTTATATAGCGCTTTTATCCAAAGCGCTTTACACTGTGTCTCATTCACCCATTCACACACACACTCACACACCAATGGTAGCAGAGCTGCCATGCAAGGCACTAACTTGCCATCGGAGGCAACTTAGGGTTCAGTGTCTTGCCCAAGGACACTTCGGCATGGGATCACCCGGGCCGGGATTCGAACCACCAACCCTACGATTAGTGGATTAGTGGACAACCCGCTCTACCAACTGAGCCACAGCCGCCCACGTACCAGGCACGTACCACGCCTTACAATGCACCCAGCTTGGCATGTCTTCTCTGTGTTCTAGAGAGAGCTTATTACTTCCTCTTGACAAGAACAGAAGAGGCTAGGAACACATATATGGTTAAAGCACTGCTAGATACTTTATGGCATCTCTAAACATGCTTAGTTGCACCAATGTTTTTGTAGTTAATTCTCTGCGTTGCTGATCAGAAGGGGGTTTAAACCCCCACACCATTTTCCAAAGAACTGTTATCCAAAAATATAATGATAATGAGTCTTTATTGGTGACATGTACATTACAGCACAGTGAAATTCTTTTCTTCGCATACTCCAGCATGTACTGTAATGTATGTTTGACAAATATAAGCTTCTGTTCTTTACAATTTTACAAAGGGACTTGTATAGTGGATTCTCCAGATGAACAAAATGTGTGTAAATATTGATAAGTTTTCTGTCAGGAGATGTTTATTTAACGTTTTCGCATGAAGTCCCCAGTGTCAGACAATCAAAGGTGAACTTCGTCTTCAGGACAGAGTACTTTAAAGTTTCTCTGTCACGTAACAAGCTGCAATTATTATTTTCTTTTTTCATATTAACTTCATGAGAGAGGAAAAAAGGAGATGCTAGTGAAGGAACAACTGTTTCAGGTGGTTATAATGTAAATAATGACTTATTTGTGGATGTTTGTGGGCAGATAAAATGTATGCTGTTCTTTAATAAATGAAACATGGTTAGCATTGGCAAACTTCTGTGGTATAAAAGTAATAAAACACTATGGGATGCTCTGTCATTGGTAAATAATCAGCTTCAGTTTGGTAACATTGATTAATTTATGATTTTACTAGAACAGCATGCTCAGTTGTGTTTTATTCTTTACATAATACATTATTAATGCAAGGTGTGTTTTTTTTTGCATTAGTTTGCTGAAATCAAACTGTTTGGCTTTATTGTATATGTTTACACTCTTTGAGAAAATGTACCTGCTGCAATGGCTGATGGGAAACACCATTCATCCATCCATTCATCTCTCTCCCCCTCTCTCTATTTCTCATCCTACTTATCTTTCTATCATGTATGCATCTCAGTAAAAGTGTATTTTCTGGCTTATTTCTCTGTTTTCTTCTTTCCTCTTGCATGTATAGAATTTTATCATTAGTGACACACATCAATCTGTCTGGCTGCCCTAGCAGAATTTGCATCATATACTGTATATCTTTAGCAGTTATATAAAAAATGGTGTCAGATCCACAACAGCAATCCACACATGTACATAAATATGTCTTTAATTTCACATGTCTGTAAACTCCATGCTTCAGAGGTGATATACAATAATGTAGCACTGAAATTCTGCTATAAAAAGACCAGAAAATATATAAACAGAGTTCCTCTATGTCTTAAATTAATTAAAAGAATAATGAAAACTCATGTTTAAAATGGGTTACAAAGGGAAGTAGTTAATTTTAGTCCCTATCATATGACACACGTCTCATTTACACACACACACACACACACACACACACACTTACCACCCCTAAGCTTCTTGGGTTTATTCGTATAAATATTTTATATTTATACCACAGTGCTGTTGAATTCTTGAATCTAATTGGTCAGAAGGTACTGCTGAATTTTTTATAAAAAGTACAGCTCTTAAATTATTGTTGTATGTAATTCAAATGATAGGTTTATATTAATGTGATTGTTCTAATACGTTTCTATAGTAACAGGGACTTGTACTGTCAAAACGTCATATATAATCTAAGCATAATGATGAATTGATAATTAAAACGTGTTGTTATTTAACAAAGAACAAAATATAATCATCGATGTGGTTAAATTTTGTGTAAGGAGACACTTGTTTAACATTTATGGAAGGAGTCTCCAGTGTCAGTGCATTGTAATGGGAGAGTCTTCAGGACAGTGGATTTAAAATGGCAAGCTTTTGTCTTATTAACTTCAAGAGAATGGAAAAAAAAAATAGAGGCTGGTGTGAGAATGACTGTTCATAGATGATTTAACAAACTGTAAGTGAACAGTCCTCAACATAAAATCTAACTATAAATACATACCTGAAAAGCACAATTCATTAATAAATGTAAAAGTTATAAGTTAATTGTTGTCGTATAGAAGGAATGAGACTCTTTTATACTTTTGGATTATTTTCCTGAAACAGCATTGAACAGCTATGAGAAAGAGATTTATTCGATGTTTTAAAGTGAATGAAATAATGATACTTCCCTGGGTTAATGAGGCATCCATTGCAGAGTAGCGTACAGAACTTGAGGGTAAACGGATGAAGGAGAAGAGAATGAAATATACAATGTAATATTCGATTTGTTCTCATCAACATGTGAGGCAGCCGTGAGGATTGATATAGAATATTAAGGCCTGGCTCATAGCAAGAATCAAAATGTGTGCGTTCTGCTAGTAGCACGTTTGAATATGCTCTGAATGTATTAGCGAGATTGGTGTGTGTGTGTGTGTGTGTGTGTGTGTGTGTGTGTGTGTGTGTGTGTGGATTAGAGCACCTCTGTTCTCTGTGAGGTGTGTTGTAATGGCTGACTTAAAGGATTTCACTCTATACAATTTGATTGCCTCCCTAATCTAATCATGTGTGTGTGTGTGTGTGTGTGTGTGTGTGTGTTTTATTGGCTGAAGGTGAAACAGACACAGAATGCATAATGCAAAGGACAGAGAGAGACATGATTAATAAGAAATCGTCCTTGAATGCAAATCAGGATGTAAACAGGGTCTGAGAATGAACAAAGAGCTCTGCGTCCTTAAAATGTGATAAGTGGCTGTGCAACGAGCTTTTGTGCTGCACTGAATATTGCAGGTGTACAACAGGTGAGCCATAACACCAGGCCCTGTGCATTTGCATTTGTTCTCATTCTCTCTCTCTGTCTCTCTCGCTCTCTCTCTTTCTCTCTCTTGGTGTGTGTGTGTGTGTGTGTGTGTGTGTGTGTGTGTGTGTGTGTGTGTGCACGCACTAGCTCATTGTGTTATTCATAGTCACACACCTGGGCTTGGTGCACCTGGGCTTGCTGGCTGACAGATAATGGCACAGCGCCAGTTCCTGTCCAGACCAGGAACCACACACACACACACACACACACACACACACACACACACACAGTTCTCTCTAAAAGGCAACTGTCAGAAATATTTATCTAATTTATAATTTTAGTACATAATACATAATTTTATTTAATCTATGCATATTACTAATCAAGGATATATTATCTAAATTAAATTAGATCGAATTACATTTTTTTTGCTGTTTTAGAAATTCTCATATAAAATAATTGTCACACATTTGCTCCTAATACACAATATTAAATAAACATATTAACTTGTTTTATATAAGTCGCTATATATCATTTTATATAAGTACTATTTATCACTATCATACTGTTTATCATTTTATACAAGTTGCCGTCACTCTGAAATCAATCCTTTTTCTGTTCTAGATCTTGAGTGAGACATTTTAAAAAAGAAAGTCAGTCAAACGTTTGCATATATATATATATATATATATATATATATATATATATATATAGCATATAGCGTACAGTGCATGTCTTTAGATTGGGGGAGGAAACCACAGTACCCGGAGGAAAACACCCGAAGTATGTGGAGAACATGTAAACTCTGCACACAGGGTGGAAGTGTTATAAGAATGTGAAAATGTATTGATTTAATACTTTTCTTGGTCACTGCATGATTGCATGCGTGTTACTCCATACCATTAATGTCTTCATTATTATTCTCTATCAGTAGGAGCATAAAGAATGTTTCTATGGTATTTCCAAACTTATAAACTATGGTATTTCCAAACTTTTGACTAGTATTGTTCCGCATGGTAATGGAATCGGAATTTTGCACCCTGTAATGTGTATTTGAGGATGTTCTCCAGAACACTACGGTCAACCCTGTACTGTCAAGACAGGAATTAATGCTATGGAAGAGAAGACACAGTCCTGCATTACACTCCACCCAAGGGTGATTAGGATAGACAGGGAGTTTCCAGGGGGAAAGTGTAGCTGACAAAATATAAGCCAGTGGATAAGCCATTCATTTTATTTTTTACAGTTATCTGACTATAACATTTTATGACAACATGCCAGGTTGTATTAAACTATCCCTAAATTATTGCACATACTATTTGAATGGTTATTTATTATTATTATTATTATTATTATTATTATTATTATTAGTAGTAGTAGTAGTAGTAGTAGTAGTAGTAGTAGTAGTAGTAGTGTTATTATTATGATTTTTTTTGGCATTTTCTTTGGCAGTATGAATTCGCTAGAATTGAAAGAAGATAATTCATTTATTTATGCAGTCAATTTTATGGTCTGATGAGTGGTACTAGAATATTTTGCAGGTTTGAATTGAAATTAAGACTCAAATGCTTTGCGCACTGCTTAAAAAGCACTCTGTGTTTAATAGCTTTCTGGCCATGCACTAAAATGCAGACGGGAAACAGCAGTGATTGATGGGAAAAGGCACGTGAGCATAGAATTGCCCCTCTACACCTCACCCCAATCATGTCTGCTCAACGAAGCTCGATGTTCTCACTCTTTAATATAGCATTTGGATTGCTTTTTGGTTGTAATTAATCTAAAAGCCATTTTCAAATACATTTTAAACAACTACAGGTTAAACAATATGCAGCTATACTTTTGTTCTTGTATTTTCTAGACTAGTCCAAGTTTTGGACTAGTGAGCTTAATGAGTGAGACTAATGAGCACAGGACAGTACTTATGATTACAGCAGCAGTTCTTAAGTACAAGTCTACAGTATCCAGGTGAGACTATTCACTAAAGCAAGGCTGAGATTTGGGCATAAGCTCCATAAATGTGCAGATCTTTAAGCTATCCATGCAGCATCATCTAGCAGAAGGTGAGTCACACATGCAGGTGCTCTAAGCAGAAGTAGAACATCAGGATGAATCAGGCAGGTCTGGAGGGAGAGTGTTCACTGCTTGTGAACTCAAATGAGATAACTCAAAGTAATGACATTTTATGTTGTAGTAATGAGATAATGTGAAATAACTACTTAATATCTTGAAATTATGAGATAATAAATTAAAATAATTACACTATCTTGAAATAATGAGTCTAAATAATGCCATAGCATTTTGACATTTTTGCAGTTCAGGGCTTCTGTATCACAGAATTGCTTTTTTGTGATCGCAATCATTGATCTGGATCATGCAATAAGAGCAGCAGTTCACTAAATGTCTTGTATCATTCTATGAGTTTTTGCCATTTTGACCTTTCAGACCTGACACATCATACCATCTTCATTTTGGCAACTGTGCTGAGGGACAGAGATGGATGACCAAGAGGATAAGGGTATCAAGACTGGAAGCCTGGCATCCCATCACCTCCTCCCTCTATCTGTCTTTTTATATCTCTCTAGCTCTCTTTGTCTCTCTCACACCTACTGAACAAGCTCACAAAGTACATAATCATAGAAACAATTCTGGGAACACAACACACAGCTGTACGTCCTTCCTATCTATTTCCACTTCTTACCCTCAAGTCACAGGTCCCTATTCCACCTGGAGAATGGGGGTGGCTGTCTCTTTCCCATTTACAGCCACATCTCTGTGTGGTCCCAGGGGAAAGACAGAGAAAAAAAGGGCGAGGGGCATGAGAACGACCTCCATCATGAAAGTGGGCTGCTACTCCATGACGAAGGCCCGAGGATGTAATTGATGGCGGTAAACACGTCTGCTACCACTCCTCGGATTCTACAAGCTCAACAGCCGTCCCCTTGGGGCGATCGACAGAGAGGGAGCAACCGCTGCTTTCACATAGACGCCACTGTCCTTGCCAAAGTCCAGTGAGTCTGGAGGGTCACCAAGGGTCAGAAGGGAGAGATATTCTCTCAAGGACATTCAAAGAATGAAAGGGCCATTTTTCATCCTCCAGTTTCTGCCATTCTTTTCTTCTCAGTGGTCATTCTAGATGTGGGTCATGGTAGTAATGCCGAGAGGCTGGCTGTCTGAGAGGGCCCTTTCATTGAGATTGTGTAAAGAAGGCCACAGGTTTGAATGGATAAAACAGTTAGCATTTCGGCTTTAGTCATATTGCTGTGACCTTGGGTAGTACAACATTTGCTCTTTGTCGTTTAGAATGAGAACTATTCTTTTGATGATTTTTTTAAACATATAAGCTCTGTAATTTGTTGAGCTGAAATGTCAAATGCCAGGTGTCAGCTCAAACATCAGGACATCAAACTCCACAACCAATTATACACTCTAAGAAAAAGTGTTTACACTTTACAAGAAAAAGTGTTTACACTTTACAAGGAAAAGTGTTCTTCAAGAAATGCTTAAGATATAGTCCCTTGCATACATATTCACCACCCATTATTTTTTCCTCATTTTTTAGTGTTATATCCTGGAACTGAAATGGACTTAATTTTGATTATATGTCATGAATCTATACCAACGTCCACAATATTAATATGGGGAGAAGAAGAAATTGGGTAAAGAGGTCATTACTCAGAGAAGCAACCAAGAGACCAAGGGGTTGTTATACAGTGTAATTGTTGTTGTTGTTTTTTTTTTTTGTGTGTGTGTGTGTGTGTGTGTGTGTGTGTGTGTGTGTGTGTGTGTGTGTGTCCAACAGTCTGCATCAGTGACATGACAGTTTGTGCAGGTGTTTTGTCCCACCATCAGAGAAAGCAGCTTCTCTTATATTTGCATTTGACTCCCAAACAACCTTTTACAAACTACACACACGTGCACAAATGCTGTAAAGCGATACCACTCCCTCATGCCTCCTCTCAGTGTAGTAAAGTGATATATTTCAACATCTAATTAAATATATATTTTATATACAGTATATACAGTAAGTGTATAATTATGTAGGTATATAGGCCTTCCTCTGAAAACCATTGAGCATTACTACACATTATGACCAAAATATAGGGAATAATCTGTATCACAGGTGTGCATCAGGGGGAGTGTTTGGTTTTCACTATCATGTGGGTGAGAGAAGACAGTCAGATATGATCCTCACGAGGCAAAGGAAGGCCACATTTACATGGGAGCGCATTGGGTGCTTGTGCAACATTGAGTGACGTGTTTATTGCATTTATTCGTACATCTTTGGAAACTGATTTATCTTGGTCAGGGTCAAAGTGATTTAAATGAGCAATTTGTTAATTTGTAAATTTGTCAATTAATCAATTGCTGGCCCGAACAAATGGAAATAATATCTGTGGGAACAGATGGGGTTAAAACTTTCTGTAGGAGTGGGCAGAAATGATCAGAATTCCTTTATGTGGAGATGGGAGCAGGATATATAATAATAATAATAATAATAATAATAATAATAATAATAATAATAATAATAATAATAATAATAGTCCTATGCACATCTTTATCTCCTGATAAAATAATACATGAAACTTTCTCAGCTAATATTAACGCAACAAATTAAGAAATGCAACTTTGTGTATAATAACTACCAAATACTGATCTATTGAGATATTACCTTTCAAGGTTTTTATTTCTCATTTGTATTTATTTATTTATTTCCAACAGTATTTTACAGTTAATACAATAGTTAGATACATTTAATCAATTAAATGAGTAAAACCTCACCTGGGACACTGGTCCTTTTTTGTTTCTTTCAGTCCTAGGATTTATTAATTCACTGCTGGGAAGCTACTGTTAATATTAAATGGCAGGAAATATATGTTTGCTAATGTTAACTATCTAACTAGCCTATCAGTGTAACTAGTGTTAGCTATGTAGCTATTTGTCTCAGCTAGCAGTTTTTTGGAAACCTGGGCTGATTTGTGAAGACATTCTGATGTCCATGTTTTGGCCTTTGGAAATAGGTTTTTGGAAGAGTTAAAATCATTATGTTTTTGGCAGTGGAGATAATATAGCACTATTTAACTCGTAATAAGCTTAACTTGGTATAATTGTCCATTCTAGCTAATGTTACTTTATTTTGTTATGTATAAATAGAATGGACTTAGCGTCTGGACTATACATTGCAGCATGATTATGTAAACAAATGTCAGATGGCGTTGCTTATGAGACTTGTTCTACAAGCTAATTAAATGAGTTCATTATTGAGAGACACAAACAATGTAACCATCAACATTTAACATGATTTAAACTGATTAGAATGAGCTTGTATATTGCTCAAAATATCATCCATTCCCAAATCTACCCCCATATCTGGCTTGCATTTTTACTGAGAGATCATCATACAGTACATGATCCTGTTATCTCTATTACTCTGTTCTGTTGTTATTCTGAGATTCCATTAACAACTTAGCGCCCCAACAATGTAAGAAGGAGTACAGCATAAAGCCATATGAAAAATGTCAAAATGTCCTATTGTAAAATTGGAACAAGACTACAAATGATTTTTCCAGCATGAATGCGTAGGTGCTTGGCTCCATTATCTGTCAAAGCTTGAATTCCAGCATTTGCAGATATTGAATTATACTGAAACATGAAAGAAACAAGTCAAGGTTGTTCACAGAACTGATTTAAAAACCAAAGAACTGTACTAAAAGTTCAAATTAAGTCTACTGTAAAAGCAAAAACTTAGCTAATTCTAAAAGTGGGTGTGTAGGCACCCACGCTGAAACATTATGTTTTACATATTGTTTCATATTTTAGGAATAATTTGGCATATACTTACTTTAAATCACATCTTGTCACAGAGATTGGTGGCATGACAGGAAAAAAAACATCATTGCAAATCCTCATGGAAATAAGAAAAGAATTTTATTCATATTATAAACCAGCATATTAAATATTCATATAATATACTGTACTGTGTAAAACAGTGACGTGAGGTCAGGGGAGGCAGCGCAGGCAATGCCTCCCTTGTGTCATCATGAAATGTAAAAACAAATGATGATTAAAAAAATAAATAAATATTTGTCCACTGATCTGTTATAGAAATGTAATTGTTGTATGATTCCAATCATTCCAATGATTTTTATAGTCAATATCGCTGAATTTGTGTATTTTCTTGTTTAAATACGGGGGGGAAAGGTGAAGGGAGGCAACGATGATCTGAGCCTCCTCTCCTCTCGCAATCCCTCACAAACTGGGTTGAGCTGCTCATTTTTTTTTTTGCTCAAGCAAACGTGCAATTGATGTCACCAATGTAATGTTTGTACACACTTTTATTATATGTCTTCACATTCCATAGTCTAAGTCATGTATTTCACGTATGTGTATAACTTATTAGACTTGCTGATCTTATATATATATATATATATATATATATATATATAATGTCCATCTTCAACCGCTTACTCCTTTTCAGGGTCACGGGGAACCTGGAGCCCATCCCAGGGAGTATCGGGCACAAGGCGGGGTACACCCTGGACAGGGTGCCAGTCCTTGTATATATATAAGCGCTAAAACATTTCTCAAAACTGGATGTGATGAAGACTGATGCCGGAGCTAAAAGATTTGCTTTAAATGACAGGACAGAAGATAACACGTTCTTTTCAAATGGCGTGGTACACCCAAAAACACTATCTGTGTGTTTGTGCATTCGAGAAACCGCCTTTTCTGCTTTCCCTGACTTTTGTTCTCAACGAGTCTGGACTACAACGGGATTTTGTCACTTGAAAAATATACCAAGAAGTCTCAGCAGACATTAAAGTTCAACTACTCATATTCTGAACAAGCTAAGGTAAAGGAAAACTGAGAGATTTTAAAAGAACTCATTAATGCAACTTGCTTCCTAGTCAAACAGCAATTAGCATTTTGTGCTAACGATGAGAGTACAACCTCTTCTAATCGTGGCAGCTATGTAGAACTATTACAGGCTTTTGCTGAGAAAGATGATAAGTTAGCTAGTCATTTGGAGACATCAACTGTTTTCTGGCTTATCAAACAGAATTCAGAACAATTTAATTGAAGCAATAATTGATGTAATTAGAAATTATATTTAAAAAAGAGATAATGCAGGCCTATTTGTTGCTGTAGAAGTAGACGAGACAATGGATGTCAGAAACAACGCCCAGATCTGTCATTTTGCGTTATGTGGCTAAAAGTGAGGTGTCCTGTGAAGTGAGGGAGGTGTTTTTGGGATTTGATGATGTGAGTAAAGGTAATACCATGCATAAACTGCTGTGCAGTCCACGATAAAAAAAATAAAATACCAGCCCTTTTTTTAATAATAACTAAACAAAAAAAGAATATCTAAGAAAAAATTCAGTTATTTTAAAGAATAAAAAACGCAATGATGGCTGCTGGGTTTTGCAGCAAAAATAAGTAGAACGTGCGAGTGTCAGTCTCCACAAGAACCGTGTCTGTTTCTGCAAGATGTTCAAAAAAATTTTCAGCTGATTTCCTTATAAAACTGCACTGAGACTACTCTTTTTTTTTTTTCTTTTTTTTTTTTGTCACACCAAATATTGACCTTGTTGAATATTGACTACTGTTTACTGCTCTTTACGGTATTTTTTATTTTTTTTTTTTAAATAGAAACATTTAATTTAATTATTTTTGAAGGCGTCTTTGCTCTACAGCATTTCTCTGCATGGGGCTAAAACTTTTACACCAGTGACATGCGGTGAGGTTTGTGGCTGGGGAGGCACTGACTCTTTCAAAGACTCTTTCAAAGTCAGATTTACAAATATATGAATTCAACAGAGTTGCATAAATTCACCATTCAACTGTCTGCTTTACACATTGACTGCTGGTTATGTTTCATATACCATTCTTTACACACACATAAGGTACATATTTGGCCAAAGAAGAGCGTTAAATGTATAGCGGCTCAGAGAGAGCGCATTTGCTCTGCATCCTCAGTGTGTTGTTCATTTGCCATAACAATTCCACAATTCATACTCATTCAATACAAATGAAATAATATACAGTCAACAACACAAAGACAAATGTAGCTTTTGTCTGGAAAGTGTTTTTATGTAATATGCTGCTTTCTTTACTGACATACAAACAGTTGTATGTAACATTTAATCTTGTTCTGGAAAATGTTGACTTGATATTGACTTAACACTGACTTGATCATGTAGAAGTCATAAAATAAAAATCTATAACAAAGTTTGTACAAAAAAAGTAGGGTGCTTAAAACTTACAGTAAATAATACAGTAAAAAATACAGTATATTCATATTACAAACACAGACAGATTTTTTTTGTTATTTATTTATTTATGTATTTTGCTGTTATGTATATGAAGCTGGATGTTAGTCGTACTATAACTCGCAGTCCCACAAACATGCACATGCTTAATTATTCAGTCCATACACCAATCATAAGTCTGGTTATTAAGCCTTGAAAAATCTATGCTGAAATAATAAATGATATAAAACACCGCATGCAGTATCTATATGCAATTGTTATTGACTGTTAAATCTATGTACCAAAGAGAGGTAGAAATATTTATAGAGATTTTAGGGTTAAAGAAAAATAAAACAAGCTAAAGAGTTATACATTGTATAGGAGCACAATATACAATAATGCTAGTAACTACAATAACAGTATATACAGTACACAATATGCAGTAAAAGAAGGGGCAATAATATGGTAAAATGTAAAATGACAATAAAAGATTAGGCACTTTAATAATAATAATAATAATAATAATAATAATAATAATAATAATAATAATACATTTTATTTATTCAGTACATATCAATAATTCAGAGACATGTACAATGAGTACATATATTCCATATGGCACACTTGAGCATAAGCAGAAGATTGGAGTTGGATGTTATGGGTTGGCTAGACTGTAAGTTTGAGAAAACACAGCAAGGGGGATATATATTTACACACCACAGACTTGTATGGACTCAAAGGCCAAAGAGTAGAGATGAGCTCTTTTTTTATCTGCGCAATGGGCAGTGTCTATTGTCCACCTGAGTAATTACTGTATGCTTTATGGAAAGCGGAGCCGGTGGGGCAGTCACACACGTAATGTGTTTTGACAGCTGGGCCCTGATTGGCTATTGATGCTCGGCTCCTGCTTAATGATGGGAATGTGAACAGAACACCTGTGGCCCCCCAATCACATGCTACACTTGGCACTGGTGTGGCGCTGGCACATGCTCCACTCCTCATGGGCCCATTCAGCCTCCTGCATTTGGATACAAACGAGCCTCTCTAATAGCTGTATGAACAGAGTGATCATCATATGTGGCTTCGTTATGATTATTATCTCCGTTTTTAGATTTTCTCTTTAACTGATGTGGCATCAACAAGTTTGCTGGCCCACAATGATAAATATAACCCCTTTAGGTTCTGTTTAAAATGAAATTTGTTTTTGGAAATTTGGAAAAATACAGTTAAAGTGTTTTGAATTGAGTGGAGCAGTTTACGCATAAACATACAGTAACTCACTTTTTAAAATATGAAACTACAAGGTAATTTCTCTGTCACATGATGTCTGTCTATTATCTGCTGTCTGTTATATCATTAATCATGATTCCATGATTGCAGTGCCTTTCATGTCCCACTTACATTTATAAATATGTATGTAAATGTAAACACATTTAAAACAGTAAACTGTCCTTCACAACAAAGAAATAAATAAAAATAAAACCTATTTTCTAGATAAAACATTTAGAAAACACTCATTTCTCGTTAATGCAATACTTTACCTTGAGATATAATTATTAAAACACTTCAAAATACATTAATGTGTGAATATCATGCTCAAAATATTATTTTCTATGAGTTATGTATAGGTTGTGAAAAAAATACATTTAGTGTTCACCATGATATTCACTCAACACCATGATATTCATCAATATTCATCAATACTATCAATATTCATTCACCCCTATGAAATATATGGAATATTCCAGAAATCTGTGTCAACAGGAAGTTGCATTATATAAATTTCCTGAAGATCATTGGAAGAAGAAATGCTCTTTCATTTTTATTAATGTGATTTTGACTGAAAAGGTCACTTTTAACGTACAAACATGTTACCCAAATTATATATTGAAAGTAAATTATGCATTTAAAAAATAGTTGTAATGAATTTTTCTTAATGTCCTTGATTCTAGTTAACAATATTCTTGGTATTCGCTAATTCAATGCTATACCCTATCTCCCCGCCCACACCCCCTCCCTTAATAACACGGAAATCATACAATCATGGTAATCTGAGACAATAAGACAAGATTAATGGGCTTTTTGCAATACATTTTACCTGGTTACATGAGACAGCTATTTCTAAGCTGTGAACAGAACTGACATAAAAAAGGGAAGTTGCATCTGTAGCCTTCCCACATGTGTCAATGTGCAGAAGATGAATAATAGTGCTTTAAACTATTACAATGAGAGGGCTTATCTTTGTGGATAGGAGTGTGAGGTGTGGGAGAGATAAACGCCTCCCCCCCCCCCCCCCCCCCGACTTCCCACCTTTGATACATGAGAACAGAAGCTTGTGGTTAGACCAGAGAAGCTGAAGTTGCACCTCATGCCTTGCGTTGGCCCTCTGAGACAGTCTGAGTGTAGGGGAGAAAGACCTCAGGTCTCATCACACACTGGTACAGACAACCATCCCTCTGCATTCTTACTCAATGAGTCACACACATAAGGGCTATAAGGTTGAGCTTCATCCACTTCACTTTTCTTTATGTGCGACTTAATATTTTAACTCATTGCAGGTCTGGCTATTGTTATACAATTCTTATGTTTACAATAAAATTTATTGGGAAATATTTTATGTAATTATTGTGAAGTTGTTGGTCATATAAGTAGTTTTAATGGAAGTACATCTACAAACACTGAGAGTACATTAAGTGTCATGTTAAGTATCATTCCACATTCAGAATAATAATAATAATAATAATAATTATTATTATTATTATTATTATTATTATTATTGTTGTTGTTGTTGTTGTTGTTATTATTATTATTTTATTTATTTACATTTTTAGGTTAATTTGACCCATGCAGACTGTGAATGCTAAAAGAGCTTATAATGTATACAGTAAGTCCTGGTTTCTGTAGCTACTATAGAAACATCAACATTTAGTATATATATAAACCTTGCAGTGGAACTGTTGTCCCAGCCATGCTGCTATATAAAATAGACAAATACCTTCTGACCAATCAGAATTGAATATTTGACAGCACTGTGGTAAGGAATAAAACAAAATGTTGTGGCATGTTGTTATAGGAAAATAATCAATGATGGTATGAGTGTTTTTGAGATCAGTTTTTGTTCCAAGGAGCTAGGATGATCTTGAGCAAAGATTTCGAGGTTTCTGTAAACAGCTGTACTGTATAACCAAAATTTGTTGTGCCATGATACAAAGATGGTCATCATGTTTAAACATTTTAAATGGTCAAGCAACCAACTTTACAATTATCGGACCACTTGAAATGGACTGACTCAGTTGCATTTAATGTTGTGGAATGTCCACGAAAGAAATGATTTCATGTTATCATGTCTTCTGTAAAATCCTTGTTCATGTGCAATCAAACCGAGAGGCGTGATGATGTACATTAGCAACTGTATTAATGCAAAAGGCTGTTAAATGCAAGCAAACGTAGTAAATAGTGGTTTGAGAGAATGCAAATAGATGTGTATTTGAAGCAAATTTGATATTCACTGTCACGGTCAGTTTACAGTTATTCATTTGACAGATGCTTTTATCCCAAGTGGCTTTTATGCAAGGCAGAATTTAATGAAAGCACACAGCCCTGCAGCTCTGGGTTAAGGGTTTTGATCAGAAAATCAAAAGAAGCTCTCGGGCAGTCTTGGGATTTGATGTCAAAACCTTTCTGTCACTTGCCAGGAGCCTTAATCACAGAGCCCCAACAGACAATGAATATCACTAGTACTCTTTCAAAGCAGCATTGAGAAGTGTTGATTTTTGAGTATATTTGCTTACACACAGTTAAATATATCTGTCATTGAGAGACAATCACTACGGTCTCATCATCACAGCTTCGTATGAGAGCTCTCCTGTAGTGACGTTGAATACCCCACTGAACCAGCCTCCAGCCTCATTCAGCTCCGACAGCTGCAATTTCACTGAAAACGAACCGGCTTCACAGGAAACGTTTGCTGAATTTGTTTCAGTCATGATGCATCTATTTCTACTTACCAGTCACCCAGCCCTTTTAAAGCAGAGTTGCAGCAGGGAAGAGAAAGAAAACACAAATCTAAGTTTAGACAATTGAGTCTGCAAAGCAATTTCCACTGAATGAGCACTGAGCGCACCATTCATGTCCTATTCATCTCCATTAATGCTGTTACTGTGAAGGGCCAAATTGCGTCTTTCAGAGAAACTGGATTATGGGCATTTGTAAGAGGTTTGCAGACACAAAGACAGTTAAGATGGCTCTGAGAGGTTGTGCAATAAGCAAAGCAATCCTGTCTTGCCAATTCAGAAATGCTGTGGTCACAGACGATTAATGTATCTTCCACAGATCTGTTGTAGGTTTTAATGCAGCTTATATTACAAAGCTGTAAAATTCTTGAATATGATTGTTCAGAAGGTGTGGATTCATTTACGATAAGAGCATGGCTGTAACAATAGCACTGACTGTAATTCCTATGAAAGGTTTTTATTAATGCACTCATTCTAATATATTATTTTTTCAATTACCATAGCTGTCCTTCAGCCATGGCCAAAAGGTACAGTTTAACCAGTCTCACTACATTCACCAGACATTTTAATAAGAACACCTGTACAGTACACCTGCTCATTTATGCAATTATCCAATTGGCCGGACAAACATGTCAAATACAAAGGCAACCACTCAGCTTCAGTTATCCTGTGGCAACTGTAGACTCAGATCCCTTGTTCTTGGTTGACAGGAGTGGAATCATAATGCTGTTGTAGCTCACCCACCTTTGACATGTTGTGCTTTCTGAGATGCTTTTCTGCTCAGCACGGTTGTAAATAATTTCTGTAGCCTTCCTGTCAAATCGAACCAGTCTAGCAACTCTCCTCTATGCTCTCTAATCAACAAGGCATTTCCACCTGCAGAACTTCTGCTCAATGGATGTTCCTTGTTTTCTGCACCATTCTGTATAAACTCTAGAAATTTTGTACATAAAAAAAATTATCTCAGCTCAATTCTAACTTTAACTGAGCATTAACTGAAGCTCTTCACAGTTATGCATTGCACTGCTGCCACGTGATTTGATTGATTTGGCTGATTTGATAATTTCATAAATGTGCAGGTGTATAGTGGCTATTGAATGTATTATAAATATCATGTAAGAAATAACGCATGACCTAAAACTTGCCGCACAACAATCCTATTCCAATCATTTTGAAGACCATGTTTGATTCATCCTAAGCTCCTGATTAAAGCATTGTTGATACATCAGTTCGGATGCTACACGACAAAATCGCCAGGGTTGATTTAACACCCAGAGTGTTGAATTTACACCCTACAGTGTTTATATAAGTTGATTGGACTCAAATGAACACTCTGGGGGTTAATACAACACTAGGGATTTTACTGTGTACATGGATCATACCAATGGTCAAACCTATATTTATATTAAGGTGCTAGAAATGTATTGTAAATTTGTTTGTGTGTGTGTATACTTTGTGGGAAGAGCATGACCGCATAGGCACTTTGTCAAGAATAATTATGGCTTGCCAGGACCACTTTATTATGCTTGACCAATCAAAGTCATGGAGGGAGATGGGAAGAAAATGGTTGCTTATTCACTGGGCTATGAAAAGACCTGTAAACAATTAGCCTGACTGTGCGCTGGGAATTGGCAAGGCTGCAGGTCGCAAAAATTGCCGATCCTGACCCGCTGCACTCGAGCAGCTGTTGCCTGAGATGGAGAGTGCACAAAAAACACACCAACACACATACACACACTCAAAGAGCTGCGTGTCCTATTCAAGAGCAGCCTAATCCTGTCTCTCGCATCGTGAGAGAACTCCAGACAGCCAGAGCTTCACTCCCTTTGAGTCCGAAAAAGACACTTAACTTCATAGCGTCGCCCTTGAATGTGCTTTTGGCTCTGTCATTATGCGAAAGCTGTCCCTTGAACTCAATATGCCGCAGAGGGACAAAGGATCACTGGCAGTGCTTTGTCAGCATTTGGTGCAGTAACAAAACCCTTTTACACCTGCAGTTGATTTGGAGCATATGGGCCTTTGATAGCCCTACAATTGGTCATTGATATCACTTGATGCTTTGTCCTAGAATTCATACAAGTTGTTAAGTGAAAAAAAGATTTAGTATTTAGTTTACCCTTCATGTGGGATAGTTCCTCAGGAACTTACTGAAGTGTGTAAATAAAGCTTGGTATTTAATCGGGATCTCACTTGCACCCATGGATTTGTATGTCAGGTTTATAGACTAGTTCTCAAGAACAGAGTATATATTTGCTACCTGGAACACCTGTTCATCTCTCATTCACACCATCCATAAATGCTTCAGTTGAAACATTTACATCTATTTGTTTGTCATACATCATCATTCTCCTGTGATGGTAACCTAGGTTGCCTAGTCAGGTCAGATATCACTCTAGCATTACAGGAACTACCAAAGAATTTTTGAACTCTTTTGATTCTACATTGATTTTTCTCTTTTGTAATACATTCACTTTCCCCTTATTTAATACCTAAAAGTTCCATTGTATTCCAAAACACAAGCCTGTTTTGCAGGCTACTTTAAAAATTTAAATAATAATAATAATAATAATAATAATAATAATAATAATAATAATAATAATACCACCTATGAGTATCATTACCTGTCAAGGTGCAGTAATTAGGATGGTACTACAGTTTGGGATGCAGCCTCAGACTCTAAAGAAATGTCATTTTGGATGTGGATATAATGATAAGTTTGGGTTTTTACCATTTTGTTTATTATGTTTGTTTTAATGTAAAAGAAAAATAACAAAATGGAAAGGATGCTTATTCTTTGATCAAAAGCAAAGACTAAGTCACCTATATTGCACAATAAAAAGAATGAATTAATCCTTAAAAAAATATGTTTCTCATGAAAAGATTCACGCTACACTTAATTTAAACTAGTTTCTAATTACTAGATTGAATTATGTAGAGTGCACATGATCAATTCACATAGTATTAACATAAACCAAATACATTATAAAATCTCATGAGGATGTAGGCATGGCCAGGAGCTATATAGTATTCAATTAACACAATTAAAACATATGGTAGAATAAAGTGGTAATATGTCTATGGCAAAATGCCAGTGACCTGGGTTTGATCTTTTAGTCAGGGTTTTGAAAATACATGATCAAATCACGATGGATGTACAAAAACGAATAGTGTTAAGTAACTCAATCAAATCGCATATAAACTGGTGTACACCTTGGAATTAAATATATTCAGCAAGCGTTTTCACATGTAGGCATAATAAGAGTTGTGACTGAAGTAAACAAAGGGCAACTTAAAGGGAAAAAAAGAGGTTGTTAAATAGAGGTTGAAATGTCCATGGTTTGTACAGCTTAAAATACTGCTTTAGTGCTATAATGATGGTCACTATATAGTGTTATAGTGTCTAATAGAGATGACATACAAGGATAATACCACAAACACAAGCATTAAAAGGTCCATAATACAATATAATAACAATATAGTGTCACCACATTCAAATCGTAATAATGAATGTGGTACAGAGTGAAAGTACAGAGTGCAGTCTCTGTTTTACTGCTTGTTTTTTCAAGCGATGAGTGAGAAATTATTTATCTAAAAATATATTGTTATTGCAGTCATAAATGTGGCTTCAGATGGCTGAAATGTCTGGAAACTTGTCCCAAAAACTCTGAGACAATTAGTATTTATGCAACAAGTAATCCCTGGTCATCTGATTTCACCTACTATTGGAGTGGTATGTCTGTAAAGCTTTCATTCAATTCTACATATAATATTCAATAACATTTACAAAATATGCAATGTATTAATTTTCTTTAGCATAGAGAGTAATAGCTTCAAAGGGCTTGCCCATTCCCATGTGCAATAGCTACCATAATGTAACATCACACGATGAGCTAGTTAGTAAAATGGTGCACTCATATAGTGCTTTTATCCGAATCGCTTTACACTGTGTCTCATTCACACACCAATGGAGCTGCAATACAAGGCATTAACTTGTCATCGGGAGCAACTTGGGGTTCAGTGTCTTGCACAAGGACACTTCAGTATGTGGAGTCACGTGGGTCGAGAATCGAACCGCCAACCCTACGATTAGTGGACAACCCGCTCTACCACCTGGGCCACAGCCGCCACACAGTTAGTTAGCTAGGTAAGTGCTTAATACAGACTAAGAAAAACTAATGGATATATCATTAACTTCTTCAAACAAAGCTTGAAATGTAGCACATCATATTTGTGGCCTAAGAAAGTCATACTCCAGTGTTAGTCTAGGAGCTGTATGGTTCTGTCCTCACACTGCATGTAAACGTTATTATTTGAGTCATGTTAGCTTCTTTATGTTCTCACACAATGTTTTAACCATGAGGTGATGTCATGTTGTGCCAGCAGATTAGTTGTATGATGGGTTTGGGTCAAATTAGGTTAAAAACACATTTCTCACATCTCTGGCTTGTAATTATATGTACTGTACATTGGTAGCTGAGGCATGTTGGATATTTCAACTTCATGTTTGTTTTTGTTGTATATATACTGTATATATATATATATATATATATATATATATATATATATATATATTTATATAATTTTTTATCGTTGTACAGCACATTGGTCAAGCATTGTTGTTATATAAACAAAGTAAACTTTATTCGACTTTGGGTCAAACTTTTCTGTATATCCCAATTCTGAAAATTTGTCTGTCATCCACTATATATATATATATATAAAAAAAAAAACTAAAAACAACAACAACTAGTAAAAACCATTCTACCATCGACCAGATCACATGTTGGTGGATTTGTGTTGTACAGCCAGTGGTGAAATTTAGAAGCATACACTATAGTTGCAACATTGACACACATTAAGCACACGGTCCACCATGAAGCACGTCAATTAAACGTAGCTACATGCCTAATGAAAACATTTGTTTTGCAAAAGAAAATAAGGAGGGTTTTTTCCTGCTTGTTGAACCTACTTGTCTGTGAATAAAAACAAATAGCCCAAATACAAAATCTCCTTTCCCAGGTGCCCTTGCTAGGAAATTGTCCACCCCTGATATGGACTGTTGCTTTGTTTATTTTTCACTATTTTCATTTGAATCCGTAAATTCATGTTCATTTCCTTGTGTGTAAAAGAAGGATAGATAATATACGTGCTTAGATGTTTGTGTCTGAAAGTCTGTATGCGCACCACACATATGTCCCGTGGTGTGTGTGTTCGTGTGGAGCCTGGTGGCGGCACACATTTGGAGGCCTGCTCATCTGCATCGTGCCATGCCCCATCAGCTCCATCAGGCTCAGGGAGAACAAAGCCGGTACATTTCCACAGCCATGAGCCTGCAGGGAGAATACTCATCATAATTAGCCCAATGATGAAGCCCTGTGATGTACTGCACAGCAGGTCCCCCCCCCCCCCTCTCTCCTTTCTTCATTACTAAGGAGAGAATTGGGAGGGGCAATTTTGACTAGACGCTGCTGTCTGTCTGAGATTTAGCTTTTCCATCGAATATAAAAACAGGTTTAGAACATGTTACAAATACAGAGGGCAAAGTGAGGACAAAAATCCTGCCGGTCCACCACATGTTTTTTTGAATCCTAATAGTTTCTTCATTACTACAGAAAGAATAGATGAGGTTCTTAACATGAACTGCACACTTATGTATCTATGTCGTAGCAAGGAAAAATATTTTGAATATGGACAAATATAATATTTTTCAGCCCGCCTTTAGATGAGTTTCTACATTCCAAAAATGACATTTTCCTATTCTATTGGTGGATGATTGTTTTCATTTGATTTATAATACTAGATAAATTTGACTGTCCATGATATTGTCACTTGCTAAGGTGTCATTTTTATGCAGTGAGAATTTAGCTACAGTAACATATGAAGAAATATTACAACAAATTTATGACAGCAGTGTCTTTTCAGTTCTTAAAATGCATCTATTGGATCTCCCACTTTCTCTCTGCTCCAGGGAGGGAGGTAACTGATTTGTGACTAGACATTGTTGTCTGAGAAGCCACTACTTTCTTTTCAGCAAATGTAATTTTTCAGGAAAATGCACCAGATCAAAAAAAAAAAAAAAACAGTCATGCCTTTTTTTAATGCAATTTCTTATAGTGGTGCACTAAAGCTTCTTTCTTTCTCCTTTCACATTAAAAAGAGAGATAGGAGGAGATAGATAGATTTTGACTAGACATTTATGTCTGCTCTTTCAAAGAAATCCATCAAATTTATCAAAAGTGTGCGTCTTCTTATTTAGAGTTGGCGACTCAAATCCAAAGGTTACATCAATATTTAAATGTGGAGAAAGTTCTTCGTATTCAGAGATTGCTTTCGCACATGCTTAAGGTGATTTTCTGGGCATTGTATTGAGATTATTAAGATGACCTATGTGTAGCTCACAGCTCTGCATTCGCCAGATTTCCCTTGAGATTCAGAATTAAATAGCATCTAGACCATGAGCACTTGGCATGGAAAAAAAAATCAGGGATAGAAAATGCAGACTAAAGAAGGAAATCGTGTTTTTGCTGTCAAATGTGATGAAATGTAACATAAAAGCAAGAGACAATTTAAAAATGTAAAATAAAAAAGACTAAAATCATGATTTATGATTAATAAGATGGCAAGCGTAGAAATAAGGAAAGTATATTGTTAATATATTGTTGAATGAATAGTCCTAGTCATAATGATCAAATTAATCACTGCAAATTGGGTTAAATTTAACAACATAGCTTCCAAAAATAGCACTTGATTCAATACATCCTATTATTTTGTTGATTTTTATGTTATATTGTGCTCTGAAAGATACTAGTGCACATAATTTAACTTCGTTAAAGATCTTAAATCAAGGTCACAAATTGTGTGTGTGCGATCTTGGTTATTATATTGCGCTTTTAATTCACTATTCTGATGGTGAATTTCTGCTATAAAGAAAATAATGGCTTGTCACTATCCATTCTTGATTATAAAAGATAGAGATGTAATGATTTTGATGCTACTCTATTCAAAGCAATGCATTTAATTCCTCTCTACCGAATTTATGAATTTCTTTTAACATATTACTAATGCAGAGTTTCTACAAATTCTTCAAATTCACCATAGTCCAGTGTTTTTCTGGCACATGAAATATACAGCAAAAACATATGTGCCTCATTTGTAATGCTGTAGATGCACCGCAAGGTTGTCAAACTTTCCCTTTGCTTTCTTATTAAGGAGAGAGATTTGTTAATTTTGTAAATATGTTGCGGTGTGTGTTTAGATCTGCTTAATCAAATATAATAATTTAACCCTCTGATGGCCAAAATGTTTTTAGTTTCATTCGAGTTAATTCAAATTAATATATTTATACAGTGTCATTTTTGTATCTAGTTCAAATGTGCATATTATTTTGTATGTATTTTCATGTAGTACAAAGATTTTAAGTATAATGTACACTACCAGTCTAAAGTTTAGAAACATTCATTCTTAATTTTTATTATTTTTATCCACATTGTATAATAATAATAATAATAATAATAATAATAATAATAATAATAATAAAGTCATCACATCTCTGGAGTAACACAAATTGAACTATGGGAATTATGTTGTGATAAAAAAAAATTAAAAATCCAAAATAAATCAAAATAATGTAATATTTTAGCATCTTTAAAGTAGACCCTCTTTTTGCTTAGAAATTTCCAGAAATGTATTCTTGGAATTTTCTTGACTGATTTTTTGAGGAATTTCCCTGAGATACTTTTTAAACAGTATAAAAGGAGTTCCCACCTGCGCTGGACTCTTATTGGCTGCTTTTCTGAATATTTCGTTCCAAGTTATTCTTTTAAAGTAAATGTTTTTTTTGTAAATAAAATGTTGGTTTTGTAATGACAGAAATGTATATGCTGGCCCAGTTATATTTTTATCTACAACACCGATTTCAAACATTTAATCACACAGCTTCAGATCAAAAGGTTTTGAAAATTATGTGAAATATTTCAGTCAAGTGTCTCCAAACTTTTGACCAGTAGTGCATATATAATATAAGTGATGACAGGAACTAATTGTTTTGTGAATTTTCCCCAACATTAGATGTAACGACAGGTGGTTACATTTGTTAGAAAGGTTTAATCCATTAATAAATGTAAAATCAATTATTAGCAATTTGCTGTGGTATAACCGGAATAAAACACATCGGATTTGCTGTTATTAGAAATTAATCAACTTCTGGGTCTTAATAGTACCTTGGCTGGTGATTATTATACTCTAATAGCAAACCTTGTCAGGTTCTATTCCTTATATAGGACACATTTCAAACTGGGACCACGGCCGAAAAAAAAACATTCTAGTTTTTACCTAGATATCTCACTTTCTCTAACAGGGAGCAGTCAAAAATCCTGTACTTCCACCACAGTGACTTGAATCTTCTAGCCTTTAACATGCACAGCCAGCATCAGTGTTTCGCTTGTTTACAACAGTTTGATGACGTGTGGAAAATAAATCGTCATGAAGCAGCAAGATGCAAATCTGGAGGATGGAATCAGGGAGGGTTTATTATGGAATCACCTCGGTTTAAACTGCCTCCCCACCTGGAGTAGTGGCACGCTGCCCAAACATCGCTCAACAGCCTGCTTTTCTACAGTTCGACGCGTAAAGCCAGCCTGCACACAGCCCTGTTTACATTCATTAAACCTGCATTTCAACATCATTCACATGATCCAATTGTTAGAGAGCGTGGAGCTTTATGGGTCAAATCCCAAATTACATAGAAATCTAGCCTCCATAACTCCTGCACAAATGATTCCATTATGTCGTCTAAATAACGTCTGTGGCCCTAAGTCGATTTCTTTCATGATTTAATCATTTAAGCATCAGAATTCTTCTGCTCTTCAAACATGAACACTGTTATTATGGTTAATAGGTATCGTTCATCATCAATGGTTTGTTACTGACTTGATTAATAATGTCTGGTCTACAAATAAACAAACACAGACCTCATGCTGCTGTTGGATGTAATGAAGAGATGCTGGAATGACTTGGCTGACGATGGATGCTCCAGAAACATTATACTTGAGTAACACACCACCACAAGAGCAGGTTCTCTTTGCCAGACTGAACTCAAATAAGACTTAAATAAATATTTTTTACATATTGTCTCACATTTTACTGTTAAAATGCCAATAATATTGTCACATTTGGCTCCATGAGTGTTTGTCTAAGTTTATTTTTAATTTTAGAGGAAGAATATAAAGTAAGTGAAAACCCAGAGGCAGGAAAAACAGTTACTAATTCAGGCTAAATTGTTTTGAATGCTGTGCCAGTTCATAATGTCACGTCTCGTTCTGATACTATTCTGTACAACACTGAAAATAGAGCCGTTATGTCAGGACATTGGTGGAAATATCGTCACTAATGTTAGGGTCAGAACGTAATACATTTCTACTAACATGAATCAACATGAATCTTTATCCTTATGAGCTTGGTTTAGTTGGTGAAGTGTGAAGGCTGTTTTTGAACCCAGGACCACTTGAAAACACTGGACTGGGGTTTGCTTCGACCAAACAGTGGCACGGTATGCAGCAGGTGTAGATGCTTTGGCGATGATTGGCATCATAATGCAATTGGTTCAATTTGTCACATACTTACTGTTTCTACTCTTATTGAAAGGCGTGTTATTTGCCAGCCTATAGTTGAGGTCATAAGTTTACATACTCTTTGCAGAATCTGCAAAATGTTAATATACATGACATTTACATCTACATAAGACATTTACATGTTTCACAGAAGAAAAAAATTATAACAATTTACACAGATTATCCTGTTCAAAACTTTACACCCCCCCTCCCCCCAACTCTTAATGTTTCATATTGCCTTCTTGAGAATCAGGAGAATGTAAACTTAAGACTTCAACTGTACATGGCTAAAAATGTTGTTATGTGAGTGTGATTCCTCACAGGTATTCGTATATAATGAAATGGCATTCAGTCAGAAAACACTGTGATTGTGACCCCTTCCCCAAATGAGCCCGTAATGCTCCTGAGTGTGGACACAAGTATTAGGACCAAGTACGAAAATTAGGTTAGACAAAGAAACTATTTAAAATTATAATGCTTTCAACATGAGGAACTAAAAGACTAAAAGTTTCTAGATATTAAACAGAAATTAGATGAATAATTGATGTATCCACACAGCATTTTTTAACTGCATCATGTGTCTTAAGTTCATTGTTGTGCAGTTTTGTAAGGAAATTGGCTGGTACATTGTTCCAGTGTGTCTTGTTCTTACTTTCCTGCTACTGTGTCAGATCACACTCACCTGAACACTAACACACCTGCTTCCTGTTTAGCATCAATTAACTCTGTGTTTTTAAACAACTCTATGCTCTCTGTTCTTTGCAAAGTTTTGCCATATTTTGAAGTAGAAGCGGTTGAAGATGGATGGATGGATGGATGGAACTCTGAGTATTATTTGCTTTCCTGGTTTCCTGTTATCACACTTTTGCCTAATCATTTGACCACTGTCTGTTGTGACCACGACTCTGACTTGGATTGTAATAAAGATCCACCTAACTCTGATTCATCACATCTCTGCAGATATAAAATCTCAAGCATCAATAAAGTTTATATCTCGAAAGTGATCTATTACTTGCTTTAATGATATAATATATATGTATATAGTGCATCCGAAAAGAATTCACAGTGCTTTCCACATTTTGTTATGTTACAGCCTTATTCCAAAATGGAGTAAATTCATCATTATACTCAAAATTCTACAAACAATACTCCATAATGACAATGTGAAAGAAGTTTGTTTGAAATCTTTGCAAATTT
>JAFFST010046512.1:29937-44749 GCA_022414735.1 Noturus placidus | reverse complement strand
GCACACCTATTTTTGGGCAGTTTCTCCCATTCTTCTTTGCAGGACCTCTCAAGCTCCATCATGTTGGATGGGGAGCGTCGGTGCACAGCCATTTTCAGATCTCTCCAGACATGACGCTTGCCATTCAGGCCAAAGTGGTTTCATCATGGTCTGAGAGTCCTTCAGGTGCCTTTTGGCAGACTCCAGGTGGGCTGTTATGTGCCTTTTACTGAGGAGTGGCTTCCATCTGTCCAGTCTACCATTCAGGCCTGATTGGTGAAGTGCTGCAGAGATGGTTGTTCTTCTGGAAGGTTCTCCTCTCTCCACAGAGACACGCTGGAGCTCTGTCAAAGTGACAATCAGGTTTTGGTCACCTCCCTTCTCCCCCGATCGCTCAGTTTGGCCAGGCGGCCAGCTCTAGGAAGAGCCCTGCTGGTTCCAAACTTCTTCCATTTACGGATGATGGAGGCCACTGTGCTCATTGGGACCTTCAATGCTGCAGAAATGTTTCTGTACCCTTCCCCAGATCTGTGCCTCGATACAATCCTGTCTCGGGGGTCTACAGACAATTCCTTGGACTTCATGGCTTGGTTTGTGCTCTGACATGCATTGTTAACTGTGGGACCTTATATAGACAGGTGTGTGCCTTTCCAAATCATGTCCAATCAACTGAATTTACCACAGGTGGACTTCAATCAAGTTGTAGAATCATCTCAAGGATGATCAGTGGAAACAGGATGCACCTGAGCTCAATTTTAAGTGTCATGGCAAAGGCTTTGAATACTTATGCACATGTGGGTTTTTTTATTTATTTTTTTAATAAATATGAAAAGATTTCAAACAAACTTCTTTCACGTCATCATTATGGGGTATTGTTTGTAGAATTTTGAGAAAAAGAATAAATTTAATTAATTTTGTAATAAGGCTAATAAAAAGTAAAAAGAGCAAATTATACAGTGCACCCGGAAAGTATTCACAGCGCTTCACTTTTCCCACATTTTAACAAAATGTATCAAATTATTTTTTGGGTACCAAGACCTTCGCCCATTTCTGTTAATAAGCATAAAGCAAAATTACAGTTTTAGTCTGTTACACATGAGCACCATCTTCTATGTACACTACCACCTGTCCACACACTGGTGCCATACGGAGGATCCCCAAGCATGTGAAGGGGGATTTCTCTGTTCATTTCCATGCATAGTTGTAATATTCCTAATATGTTTTGATTAATGCAAGATGTATTGAGTAATTTAATATATATTAAGTTGCAGAACTAACAACTTTTTAAACATTTTTTTACTGGGTGTAAATATAAAGTATTGAGAACAGAGCAAAGATAGAAGTAATACTATGAGAGTATTAATGAAAATATTATTCATGAATAGTACTACACACAATAAATGGGCATTCCATACATTATGTTTGGTTGGTTAAAAATGTGCTGTATATATGTTTGTGTGTGTGTGTGTGTGTGTGTGTGTGTGTGTGTGTGTGTGTGTGTGTGTGTGTGTGTTTGTGTGTTTGTGTGTAAGTGAGCATGAGTTCATCTGCATGGATGGACATATGGGCCTGGGTGGAGGGGCCTGGGCTGAGCTGACAGACCACCAGCATGGTCTGGGACGCTCCAATGCGCCTCCTGCCACGCACACACACACGAAAACACAGTCACACGTGGCAGGCTCAGGCAGATGGCACCACTTGGTCCTCGAGCCAGGAAAAAGCATGCAAATTAAAGGTTATACCCAGCAGGTTTGAAGCGCTGCCAGCGCGGGGTGGCACAGCAGCCCTGGCCCACCTGCTTATCGGCCCGGGGACATCTGGCTCGATTTTTCTAGAATGAGCGTGACGCTATGAGGAAGAACTCTCATCTGTTCGGGCCGCTCTGTTGCAGCGTTGCTCCCTCACTCTTAAAGATCTCATTAGCTCTTAACTACAGTTGTTAGAATTTGTTGTGTTGCCCAACATGGTGTCTTCGAAATGGCTGCAGAAGCTAAAGATCAAGCAAGTCACAGGTTTCATGTTTACTCATGCTAAAAAAGCTGCACAGGGTCCCCCAGGCTAAGACATTCACACACACACACACACACACACACACACACACACACACACACACACACACACACACACACACACACACTCCTGATGAAGCTTTAACAATACAGCTACTTGAGTTCGCTCCCTAATAGTTTTCCCTTATGCTTGCAAGATTTGCTTTAACTTCCTTGATTGAATATTCTGATTCAAAGTAGGTTTGCAGATGTTCTAACATATTTTTGGCTATAAATAAATAAATAAATAAACTACCTGGAGTGTGATTAATACAAGTCTGACATTTGGGCAATTAAACCAATTTTTCCTAGTTAACCAACATTAATTCATCAATGCTATTTCTTTTCTCGGAGTGGTTTTAGTGCGGCAGCAATCATAACACCAGTATCTAAAAACCGAGAACAACTATACAGCTTGTACTTTTAATAGTGTGTTAAGTGTCAGGATTTGCAGATTCACATCAATCTAACATTGAAATCCTAATGATAATCTGGTTGAGGTATTGTTTAAAATCTTAAATCAAGTTAAATCTACTATGTCTTCTAACACAGGAGTTAGTTTTTAAGAGATGACAACACTGTGAATTCATAGTATATGGTATTGGAATTAAATATATAATCAACAAAAAAGGCACATCCCCTCACATTCAAATGCTTTCAATTTCTTACCATGTGTAAGTATTTGTGTTAACATAAACACACGCAACAACTGAGACATGAACTGAACAAGTTTCAAACATTTGACAAACATGAATGGAATAATGAGTCCCTGAACTCATTATGGGTCAATATTAAAAGTAAAAGTCAGTAACAGCTTCCAGCTGCTTTAAGTACTACAGTGGAGTTCATCGTCATGGACTGCACCAGATTCATCAGTTCTTGCTGTGAGATGTTACTCCTCTCTTCCACCAAGACATTTGCAAGTTCTTGATCATGCCTGGTGGGGGTTGTGGGGGGTGGGCGGAGGGAGGGGGGGGGTATATGTAATTTTCCAATGCAAGGATGATCAGCTGTCCTTCCTGTCTCCCTGTAGCACCATCTTAGGCATCTTACATTACAGACATTATTATAGTTTATTGCTCTGGACACATCTGCAGTCCTCGTGGTGTTTTTCAGAGTCAGTAGAAAAGTCTCGTTAGTGTCCTAAGTTACTGTAACTGTGACTATAATTGCCTACTGCCTGTAAACTGTTCATGTCTTAAGGACTGTTCCACAGGTGCATGTGCAATAATCATTTATGGTCCATTGAACAAGCACAAAAAACATGTTTTCAACCCTTTCCAATAAATATCTGTAAAGCTTATTTGGATTTTACAAAAGTATCTTTAAAATAAAGTCTCCTGAAAAGGGTCGAGTTCATGATGCTACAATTTTTTTTTTAATTATGCAAACTGTGCAAACAGGATATTAAATTCAAGACATTGTAACAACATTATCCTAATATTTTGTATTTTATTTTTTGTTAGATAAAATATGAAGTAAAACAGTATATTATGGTAAATATGTAGAGTTTGTAAATACTGTAATAATGATAAGTAAAGTTCATTACTGTTTTGCATGCTAGATTAATAGTAGCTTTTTTGTTATGATTGTTTGTATTATTGAAGTAGTTTGGTAGTACTTCTTACTGTTTCCAGTACTATGTTACATCTGAGCATTAAGAGCTGGCGACTTAACACCAAAAGTTACATCCAGACTAATGGGCAAAAATCTTTCTAAGGTTTCATTCAGCATTTAAAAACAGCCTTTAAATGTACTGTAACTTTAAATTACTTTAAATTACTTTAAGTGTCAAATGGAATCTTATTACTACAGTAAGCCTGTGCTATCTTGATGATGTGTAGCATGAGGTAAGACTATTATCACGTTTCATATATTTCCTTTCTCTTTTTATCTTCTCTCCTTGTTGTCTGCTTGAATTGTTTTTTTTTTTTTTTTTTACATTTTTGCCACTTATTCTCGATACTAGCATACATTTTGAGAAGACCCATCTGTGTGTGTTTGGACTGTAGATATTTTTTTTAGAGTAAAGGTGTGGGATCAAGGGTTTTGGGTTTGTGTGTTATCGTGCCACTTTGTCTGAGCGCTGTCGAGTGATTGAGTGCAGTGCTGATTGAAAGAGAAGCAAACTGGGTTTGACGATGCAAAAGGTCTTCAAAAGTCAGAGAGCGATCAAGCGTCTGTGTGTGTGTGTGTGTGTGTGTGTGTGTGTGTGTGTGTGTATTTGTGTGTGTGGGTGTGTGTGTGTGAGTGAACTCATTAGTCGGCATACTAAGTGCACATTGCTTCAGAATATTCAAGCTCCATACACCCACAGTTAATTGTTTTTTGTTCTCATTTTCTCTGTTTATACACTGCCGCTAAGCACCCACTGGCTATTTTGAAGGTTGATTCTCTTGACACTTTATGGATGAATTTATTTTATATATATATATTTCTTTGCCTGGCCTTTTATATGAGTCAGGGCATAGTCTGCTCATAGCCAGTGCATCTGCGAGGATGATGGGAATGATGGCATGCGTGGACTGTAAACAGCCTGTGGTGGGTGGGTGGGTGGAGGGGTGGAAGGGTGATGTGACATGGCACTAGCTGACTGTGCCAGCATCCTAACTGGCAATGCCATGTGCCCATCAGTGCCACGGTGACCCAGAGCTGTCTGAGAAGACAAAGGCCAACCCATCACGGAATTCCATTGGGGGCGTGTGGGATCACCACAGGGCCAGTGTGTGGGTGATGAAGAACAGGGCAAGTTGACAGGGCCAGTGTGTGTGTGTGTGTGTGTGTGTGTGTGTGTGTGTGTGTGTGTGTGTGTGTGTGTGTGTGTGTGAATGTTGAAGTAGAGTGAACTTATGTCTGTTGGCACAGTGTTTGTTCACTGTGAATTTACTATTATCATATTATTACAAACTGTATTATTTAACATTAAGGCAATTGCACCTGTACGAAGCAAACTTGAAATCATTTTTTTAATTTAAAAAATTAAATACCCTGCGTATCATTTGTTAATGCCTTGCATGAATTTCTTTCCGATGGTCACACATATGTTTTCAACACATCGTGTTAGTTTAGATCTGTAAGCAGTGCCACCTGCAAAGGTTTATGCATATTAATACAAATTCATATGGACTTTTATGGCATGCGCTTCACTTAACGTAAGCCTAATAATAAACAGAGAAAAGACAGTTATACAACAACAAAAAAAATTTATAATTGTTTGCCGTTTGTGTAAGACATTTTAAAAACATTTTTGGAAGGAGTCTCCACTGTCAGTGCTTTGTTACAGTCAGAGGTAAAGCAGTTCCTTTAAGTTTTCAGCCACTGGAAAGTGTTCAAGAAGGAGGTATTAACATTGTTGTTGTTGTTGTTGTTGTTGGGTAATATGACAAGAAATAGAAACAAAATTAAGCTGGTGAGGAAAATACTGTTTACATTTATTCATTTACATTTATTCACTTAGCAGACGCTTTTATCCAAAGCGACTTACAAATGAGAGATACAAGCAAAGTGATATCAAGCAGGGAACAATACAAGTAGTGCTACTATACAAGATCTATTAACTGAGTACTAGAAGAAGCAACGTGCGCAGAGTAGAGGTGTAAGTGCATTTTTTTTTATTTTTTTTATGAGATGGTTAGGTGTTGACAGAAGAGGTTGGTCTTTAGCTGTTTCTTGAAGATGGTGAGTGAATCTGCAGTCCTACAGCTGCTGTAACATAAGTGATAACAGAAACTAACTTGTCTTGGGGATGTTCCACAAGATTATACGTAACTATAAAGTGCTGCATTATAGGAGGAATAAAACACTCAAGGTTTTGCTGTTATTGGAAAATAGTCAACTTTGCTTAGATTTTTAGATTATTGTTTGTACACCCCATTGTGTTTTATTACCTACTTTTGCCTCTTACTTTATGTAAATCTGTTTAGATAGTTTAATATTTCAACACTGTGTTCATGATGTTACATTCAGACCCATGGTTCCTGGGTGCCGATGCGTGTTGTGATGTCCATTACACATCACCTACTGGGGTTTTGGAGATCTCCTTGGATTAGAAAGTGTGAGAGAGAAAGGAAAGATGGGGTCATATAGTAGGGAGAGTCATGGGGGGCCTGTCTTATGACAGTTTATTTTAGCTGGCAGCGATTAGCTGATAGCGAGGTGTGAGAGACGCTGCTCTGACACTCCAGCGCTCCGGACATGTGCTCTCCACACGAGCAATCACTGCAGCTGCTCTTTCATCAAGCACATCCGTCACACACTGCTGCTTTTTCATGCCTTGTCGACCTTGTTCTTCTTCTATTTCTGTGATTTCAAGATGCTGAACCATAAAATTTTACCCTCAACAAGGTGCAATCCAATACCAACTGGGCCTGTGTGAATATTTGCCCTGTTGTTACTAATCCCCCAAATCTATTAAACTGCATTCATAATGGGGTTCAGCTGGAGTAGACACAACCAAACCAAATCAAATCAACACTTAAATAGAACTTTTTAAAGCGCATGAAGCTGGTTAAAAGGTCGTACAGTATGCCAAAGTTGAAAGAAATGCCAGAAATGATGAGGAATTGAATATATCAGTCTGGAAAGGGTTACAAAGCTCCGGGAGTCTAAAGAAGCATGGAGAGAGCCGTTATCTCTGAATGGAAAAACTCTGCACAGTAGTGAACCTTCCCAGAAGTAGCAGACCTTCCAAAATTCCTCTAAGCGCACAGCAACGACTCATCCAGGAAATCACAAAAGAGCCAAGGACAAGATCAAAGGACCTACAGGCCTCTCTTGCATCATTAAAGGTCACCGTTCATGACTCCACTATCAGAAAAACACTGGGCAATCCATGGAATAGTAGCAAGGTGAAAACCACTGCTAACCCAGAAGAACATTAAGGTTTGTCTGAATTTTGCCAAAACACACCTTGATGATTCACAAACCTTTGGGAGAATGTTCTGTGGACTGATGAGTCTAAAGTGGAACTGTTAGAAAGACGGTGGACCCATTACATCTGGCATATAGTGTGGCCTAGTCAAAGTCCTGACTTGAACCAATTGATATGCTGTTTCAAGAAACAGGCAGTCCATGCTTGAAAACCTCCAACGTGGCTGAACTAAAGTAGTTCTGCAAAGAAGAGTGGGCCAAAATTCCACCACAGTGCTGTGAAAAACTGATCTCCATTTATTGTAAAGTATTTGGTTGCAGTTATTGCTGCTGAAGTTGGCACAACCAGATTTGAAGTTTAAGTGGGCAAGTTTTTTGACATGGAAGATAGATGTTCAATAACTTTCTTATCGTGTGTTTACTCAGGTTGCCTTTATTTTATGTTGTATTTTGTTTGAAGATCTAAAACTATTTTTTATTTTCAGCTTTATTTATTTATTTATTTATTGTGATATTGTGCAAAAGGTGTATTTCTTTAATCATAATGTAATAATAGAAGACCTTTTAATTACTATGATGCAAATCTTCTATTATCTACACAATATTTTTAGTCATTTAAGAAAAACAAAAGTATTTTATGCAGTAACAGTCTTATAGAGGACTCTACCATCTGGGTAAATGCCAAATTTTGTAAAATATGACCACATTTTTACACATTTTTTTAAAATATGATCTAAATTGTTTGCACACAGAAAATATGAAGATATATTTATATTTCACTTGAGTTATTTATTTATTTATTTTTAAACTAAGCATCTGTTCTTAACTGAATTAGTATCAAAATCTTAAAACTGTCAAAAACTTTGAAAACCTACTGTGGATATATGTGCTGTTACATATGGACTACAGTAATACATGCTATGTAAATTTTTATTAACTTTTGGACTGTTTTGACAGTTTCAAAGTAAATTCTATCTCAGTTTCTTACACCTGATAATTACCTCCATTATAAAAAGTACTTGAGTGCTACACTCAAAAAATGGCAATTTACCCTTTGATTTTAGCCACTCCCCAGCTAGCGCTCCCTTAACACAGAACAGCTACTTATCCGGGGAGGGTGATGGCTAGCAAATGCTTCCTCTGAGACATGTCAAGGCAGCCAACACATCTTTTCGAAATGCATATTACACTTGGAGGAAAGGGCTATCTACCTTCTTTTGCATACATGAGCTCACAGACACCAGTGATTGGCTATTGTCACTGTGATTGACAGGTGAGAGAGAGTATGCCATCTCTTTCCTTTCCATCTGGATATCAAGGCTAACGTACCATCCAGGTACATCTTCAGGATTTGAACTTGCAATTGTCAGGAGAGTTACATTCCATTCAACTTAATGTTCCACCGAGTCTGTTTTATGTGTGTTTGAAACATGCTAGTAAATAAAAAATAAAGTGTACTGCTCCCTAACAGAGAATAGAAACAGGGTAGTGTTTAATGTTCCCCCAGTTCCTGTTAGTATTTCCATTGAAATGCTATTCTTAATGAATCCTGTAATTATTTCTGATCGTATTTTTTCAAACATGTTTCCAAGTACGCATCAGAGAGGGGAAAAAGATCAAATAGATCAGAAAGACAAACAAAAAAAATCTGTGTTTAATGGATGTTTTATTTTCAAATTCAGCCTCAGTGTCATATCTTTCCATATCCATGAAAATAATCCAGCAATTAAACAGCCATTTCTGAGAAAGTCCAGAGAACAGAGAGTGCAGGAGTGGAGCCAGGAGAAAGAAATAAAGAAGGAAAGAAAAGGACTGCAATGCTTCCAGGAGTAACACTGTGACTCAGAGTTTTCCCTGGGCACTTGCCCTGTGTGAAGTGAAAATTAAAGCCTTAGAAAAGTCAGGAAAGCTCTGATAGTGGGTCGGTTTGGACAGTGAGAGCTTTGGTCAGTTTGCAAAAGATCAGAAACAGAGAGCCCGGTTGAGATCTTCTTCCCAACACGCATGAAAAATAAAGAAATAAGTAAGGGATAAAACACAATGGGGAGTGCTGTTACAGGAAAATAATCAAAAACGATTTGATGTGATGTGATGTGAATAACAGCATGTCCCAAAGCTCTTTATTCCTCATATCACAATCATTTGGCATTACATTTTTTTATTATTTGTTGAAGAACAACACTATGTGATTTTTATACATTTAAAGTTACAATTAATGTTGTGGAACATCAATGAGAGCAGCTAGGTCACTTACATTATAGCAGGTTTAAACAGTTGCTCCATCACCAGCCTCTTTTTTATTTCCATTTCCATAAATATAATAAGACAGTCCTTCCATGATTTTGCAATTGTGTGATGTCAGACAGATTTGGGCCAAGGCGCATCATGTGACATCATCACAACGCATTTTCAGTCAAAACCCTCTTCACTTATGGTCTCATTTATCAACAAACATCACTGCGAAAGCAACAATTCCACCCAATTGTCATTTCACCTATTCAAGTAGTTCTCCGCAAAATAATGCACATCAAACTCTGAACATTTTGAAAAAATCCCCAGCAAAATTTAGCATTTTTGGCCACAACAATCACAGAAAAATTTCTGAACAGACTGATTAGACAAAAAAAAAGTCTTCTCTAATAAAGACTTTCCCATGGTAGAAAACCTACTGACCATAACAAAGCATTTATTCTTTGTTAAATAACAACAAATATTTTAGATTTGTGTATTATTATTTATAGATTAAATTATTTGGGGCGTCAACCATACAAGTACCTGAGAATAAACAGTTACTAGCACATGAAAAGAAACCTGTGACTGGAATTACAATCAGAACTACTGGCATACAGTGCTGTGCTAATTCAACAGTGCTGTGGTATAATAATAATAATAATAATAATAATAATAATAATAATAATAATAATAATAATAATAATAATAAAGAAGAAGAAGAAGAAGAAGAAGAAGAAGAAGAAGAAGAGGATAATAAGAATAATAAAACACAATCTATTGAGGAGAATAATTAGCAAAGATCTATGTTTTAAGGCATGTTGAACAGTTTAAGGGTTATTAAGTGTTTTGGTTTTTTGTTTGTTTTTGGAGTCACATATGTGTTCAATGGCTTTGAGTAATGAGACACAGACTGTATCTAGCTAGTAAAATGGGGATTAAATAAATAGATGATAAGCTAATGGGTGGTTATTTGGTTTGTACTGAGATACTGGTCAACAATGGGAACATTTCAGAGATTCCTGTCCTATCGCTGTCCACACACCAGTGCAGGCTCTGAGAACACAACTGGTCTGTGTCACAGCTCTGTGACAGAGAGACTGGAGCTCACAATCCTAATTTGCTGCTTCTCGGTGGTCTGCTTTTTGTTAAACAAATCCTGTGATAAGATGCAGGTTCGCCTTCTTTTTTTTTTTCTTTCCCCCCTTCCATTCAGTTCTCCCAGTGAACTCTTGTGTGTCCCTCTGCCCCCTGGCCTCACCTCTATGAAAATGCCAAAGATAAATGATTTGTCTGCAACGTGACGCCTGCTGTTTGTTGATCGTTTTAACCCAAATAGCACATGACGTACATTGTGTCCTCATGTTGGCTTACAGATCACTGGAAAATTTTCGGGCCAGTCTGGCATCCTGAAAGAAGAGAAGGATCAGGACTGAACCAAGATCTGTTTTTTAGGAAACACCTTCATGCTTCACATTCTTTCTACATCTCTGGAGGAGGCAGATCAAATGGAGACAATCATAGCTTTTTAGAGACGAGTGCACTGACAAGAAATATGGAAGTAAACTGTAACTTTGTGGTGCTATTAGAAGTACATCTTATACACCTTTACTTTGTGGGTGACTCTATGATTGAGGTAAAAGGCATTTTAAATGCATGTAAAGTAACCTATGAGCAGGTTTCAGAAAAATAACTTTACTAAACATTACTAAAATCTACAATATACAGCCCTTTTTTCCTGTCCCAGCATACTACTTAATTCTTATCTTTTAATACAATCATTGGGAAACACTTCAAAAATCATATTATGTTTGCATTAATGTGTCAATCCATTTAACATGTTATTCAAACATCCTTATACATGATTTATTTATTATAATTTATTTATTTTTTTTAGGCCCACATCATTCACTCAACACTTACCTGAACACACTGACCTCTATGAAATATTTGGAATCTTCCATATGTCATATTTTTATCAGGAAGTTGCATCATCCAAATGTCTTGAAGATCATGGGAAGAAGAAATGTGTAATATTGACTGGTAAGGTCACTTCTAAAAGTATAACTTCTTTAAACATATGTTACCCAAGTAATAGATTTAAATTAAGTAATAATAATAATAATAATAATAATAATAATAATAATAATAATAATAACAATAATAATAATAACAATAAGTATTATTATTATTATTATTATTATTATTATTATTATTATTATTATCATTTAATATTGCATGAAGGCTAGTTAACTACATTATTGTGTGCATTGACACTTTTACCCATTTACTCATCTACAGCCAAGAAAGTGTGTGTAAAAAAAAAAAAGGCTTTTTACCTGGGGTGGGTTTAACATGTGGTTTCTAAATGGTTAAGTGCATGTTTTCTTAGAATTAAAGTTAAAAAATATATATTTTCAATTTTAAACGTATAAGGGATAAATGGTACCATAAATGTCTACTCACTTATGGCTCTTTTAACTAGAAATATAGGTACCTTTAATATTATAAAGTCTTCCTTTTTGTTTTTTTTTTTTTTTACTTAAGTGGTATTTAAAAATGCTATTTGGCCAATTAATAAAGGTCAGCGGCCTGGGGAATGCATGCAAATCATCAACGATGGAGAGATTGTAAGCTACCTTACATAGTACCGGGCAGATATATTATTATCATGCCTTTAATTCTAACTGCACTGTGTCACTGAGACACAGCATACAGCACATAAACTCAGTCCATATTTGCCTGCCATCTCTGCCCCAGACTAACTAATCACAGCTTTCTGTCTGCTCTGTTTGTGCCTCAGGGCACGCCAAGCTCTTTAGCTGTCCTAGAAACTTTGATAGCATAAAACAGAATAACATAAAGGTTTTGACAATAAAGGAATGGCTCAGGGAAGAATGAAATGCATATTGCAAGTGTCACACATTTCAAACATAGACAACAAGCCAAGCCAAAGATCGAATCTGTGACCAAATTTTGCTTCAGAAATTTGCGTCGGAGTTATGAGGCAAATGTTTTGAACGCTTTAGACATACCTATCAAATAATGTATCCCAAAATAATAGCACAAGTGATTGACACCATGTCAAGCTGGTAAGCAATCTCAAACCCTGTCCACAAATGAAGTGCTGGACTATATGGCCAACAGTTTGTGGACACCTCATACTCATATGTGTTGTTGAGCATCCTATTCCAGATATGTATTCCCACTTTGCTGTTATAGTAACCTACACTCTTCTGGGAAGGCTTTCCAATAGATTTTGAAGCATGGTTGTTGGGATTTGTACTCATCCAGCTACAAGATCATTAGTGAGATTAGGCACAGAGGTTGAGTGAGAAGGCCCGGAGTGCAATTGTTGTTCCAGATTTTGGCCTCTAAGTTCCAGTGAAGGGAAATTGTTGCCACAGGAAGATGGTAGCATACAAAGATATTCTATACAATTGTGTGCTCGTAACGTTTTGGCAACAGTTTAGGGAAGAACCACATACTGTATGGGTGTGATGGTAAGGTGTCCACAAATGTTTTGGCCATATAGTGTATGTGCTGTACTGCTCCTGATCCACTGCTTTTGTGATTCAACTTGTACAGATTTTGGACATTTTTTATTCGAGTATAACCTTGGCGTGTATGTCTTCTAATTATAATTTAAAAAACAAAAACAAAAAACAGAAGAATTAAAGCTACATTTTCAAATGTTTGTATAACAGAGCAACATATTTACTTTATGATACTGGATGTCAAATTGAGTATAAAAATATATATACAAAAATGCTTTGCAAAGGGAGCTTGAAGAGAGTTTGAGGTGTTTCTGATATGCAGGTTTCATTTCTTGCTGCACCCTAGTCTCATAGCGGCAGTGCAAACCACTGCAAAAAAAAAAAAAAAAAAAAAACTTTACATTTGGACATAACCATGTCTTGGCTGGTTGACTACACTTGAGGTAAGTGGAAAATTGGTGTAAATTAAATTTTTCCTTAACCTTTTTGCTTTAATCAATTGTTTCACAGTTGGTGAAGGAATTTAATAAAGTATTCGGTGAAATCTAGCCTCCTTTTTTTTTTTTTTTGCAATATAACTAACTGAACACAGAGTTCTGGTGGGGGAGTGCTTTGATTCAGCCAAGATGCTGCAAAATGTATTTTCCATGTCTGGCATACATCTCTGACTACATCTGATTTAGATCCTTTCATAAGGACATGGTGAACTGCCCTGCTCCAAACCACAGGCATTGCCAATCTAAATGCTCATTTTTCCTGCACAGAATATTAACTCTGAGCGGTCAGACTTCTCCCCAGTTTACAAAACCATTTCTTGCATGGAGCAGATTCTCCACTGCTGACTTTTTTAATCATCAGCTGACAAAGTAGTCCAAGTCCGTGAGATGGAGAAGTCGTGTTTTGCTTGGCCGAACCCGCCAGACTCTCACAACTACCATATGCAAAAAGGCCCATGTCATTCCCAGCTTTTAATAAATCCAGATCACAGTGTTATTTTAGCCTTTTTCTGAGCCTGTGGGTCAGAGTAGTGGGGAACAAAAATATTATGGTCATCCACCATAAATTTTCCTGGCTCTGGAAAGCCACAAAACCCTTTCTTTGTTTCAGCAAGAGTCTATCTCACCACTGCAATGAGAAAATCAGGTTTAGGCATTGTGACTGTGTTCAACATGGAAAAAAGGAAAGGACCAGATGAGGATGGGATGCTCATCCTTCTACTCAAGTCCAAAATGAACTGTTAGATGCACATGAAAATCCATTTTTTGCCAATCCAATAGCAGCGGAGACACAAAAAAGTAATTCATGTTAAATAGAACTTTTAATTGTCTTCAAAGAAAGTGCCAGAGCATTGGTAATGGAGCTATCCACAGATTTGCTCTAGAAAGTGAGAGAGCCTCTCATCACTCCTGCATGGCCTTTGATTTAAGACACGCAATGAAGCACTGCAGTAATTTGCACAAAAAGGAAAACACAGACATTTGCTGTCCAGATCCAGATATGTTTAGCGGTCATATCCAAACCCATCTGGTTTCATTTGAATCCACTCTGAGTCCCACGTGAAATTATACTTGGCCGTCTTCGTTTTATTAGTCATCTTTGATTTATGACCTTCAAAGTAAAAAATAATTAGCCGACACTGCACGCCTTTTATAAGGCTTGTTCGGGGGGAGAACACGAAACGCTGGAAAAATGAGTCCAAACAGAAGGAATGCATGACGTTATGACTTGAGAAGGACCAGGGCTCCACTCGAGCTGCGCTGTGTATTTTTATAACAAGCGCCTTCTTGGCCGGCTATGCTGCACTCTGCCAAGTGCTTGTGTACACAGCATCAAACAGGTCATGTAACGTTTGGATAAAAAACATCTTCATGCAATAGTTCAGCAACTAGAGCAAACACATGGATTTTAAAGCAAAGGCTGCTGAGAGAACTGCTAGTTTGGACTGGTTTATGATGCAGTGAAAAGAGTTTTAAAAATTAAATACATAATTGATGAAAATTTACCAGCAGTGATATTGATTTTCACAAATTTCTTTTTCTTCCTCTGCTTCAAGATAATTAGTTGGGCAGTGGTTTTTAACATTAAGTATTCACATATTCCTCATTCAGGCGCACGGTGGCTTTGTGGTTAGCACGTCCGCCTCACACCTCCAGGGTCCAGGGTTCGAGTCCCGCCAGGGCCATGTGTGTG
>JAFFST010046512.1:12500-28903 GCA_022414735.1 Noturus placidus | reverse complement strand
TTGACTGGTCATTGGGAACAATGGTTATCCGTGGTTGATCATTGTGAATAATGATTATCAGTAATTGGTTGGAGGGAATAAAGGTGATCAGTTAGTGGTCATTTAGAACAATGGTAATCAATTCTGTGCAAGCAGAACTTTTCTAAATAAAGTCACTATAGATGTCTAAAATGTCACCAAATATATGGGTCATTGGCAACATTGACTATGACACTGACCAGGAAAAACAATGAGGAATGACTGATTTTACATTGGGGCAGCTGTGGCTCAGGTAGTTAAGCAGGTTGTCCACTAGTCATAGGGTTGGTGGTTCGATTCCCGGCCCACATGGCTCGACATGCAGACGTGTCCTTGGACAAGACACTGAAGCCCAAGATGCTCCAGATGGCTAGCTAGCGCCTTGCATGGCAGTTCTGCTACCGTTGGTGTGTGTGTGTGTGTGTGTGTGTGTGTGTGTGTGTGTGTGTGAATGGGTGAATGAGACTATATAAGTGCGCCATTTACCATTTACATCTACATTAACACTGCCTTGAGCAAGGTTCTCCTTATCCCTTGACTGCCCAGTTGTATAAATGAGATAAATGGAAGTCACTGTAGATAATGGCATTTGTCAAATGTCGTAAATTTTAAAGTGTTTCAAGAAACTTCTTAGGAATTTGGCTTCGGCATTTTAGCATAAGAACAGACATCTATTCTGTGAAAGCACTGTTGATGTAAGGGTTATATTTTGACCCTAATAGTTATTATTTCTAGCAAGCTTGGACAAACTAGAAACATCTCTCATCTTTCTCCTTGACTCGTGCTAAAAGTTGTGCTAATAGTATTTAAAACAAATGCAAAAGAGGAAAAATGATAGAAGGGAAGAGTTAAAAGAGAGACAGAAAGTAAGCTGAGCATGTTAGAGTATATTTGCAAGAAGCTGACTTATATTCTTGCAAACAAGAATCACAAGCCAGAGAAAGAACATTTCCCGTTTTTTTATTTGGAAAACAGCCTAAAAATGTGCCTGTCGCAGATGTTTCAACAGAAGGTGTTTGCATGCTGTTCGTTAATACACTGCCATACGGGACACAGTATGACCACCACAATAACCAGTAAGTAACACTCTGTGTGTGTGGAGCCAAGAGCCAACTTTACCTTCTGGCTTTGGGAGAAACCTGTACCCTGTGGATTGAGATGTACCTCGGTGCCGCCACATTGCCTGTGACTAATATTGGCACAGAAAATAAAATATCGGGGGTGAAGTTTGTGGTATAAACTTTTGGGGATAGAATTTGAGAGCTTTGGAGTGTACATTAGCAAATAGATATTTTGAACATGTCCAAACTAAAATGTGACAGTAAGATCTGAAAGAGGTCGTGATTTCCACTCAATTATTGGAAATAATACTCTAACATCATGAGACAATTTTACAATGTAAAGGATGTCTATGAATAAACTGTCATTCTTTTACCCCTCACTCATACTAACTAGAATAAATGATGGAACGTGTAATAAAATGTAGAATTCAATGATTTATTTTACACACACCTATACACAGACCTATATACAGTACCTATGCACAATCCACTGCAGAATTATCTGTATTATTTAAAAGAAACAATGCCATCCAATGAACTCTTAACCCTTAACCCCACTTATTCTTGTACATTTATCAGTATGGGGCAGAGGTGGCTTGGTGGTTAAGGCTCTGGGTTACTGATCAGAAGGTCAGAGGTTAAAGCCCCAGCACTGCGAAGCTGACACTTTTGGGCCCTTGAGCAAGGCCCTTAACCCTCTCTGCTCCTGGCATGCCGTTATCATGGCTGACCCTGCGTTGTGACCCCAGCTTTCTGACATGCTGGGATATGTGAAGAAAAAAGAATTTCACCATGCTGTAATGTATACATGACCAATACAGACTCATTATCATTATCATTATCATAATGATGACCTTTGACTTTAGCTTGCTTGTGTCCATGGCACTAGTTTTCTTTCATCTGCTTGGTGTTACTCTCATTTTCCAGAGCAGATGCACACTTTGTGTAACTGAGAATGGCTCTGATTTCCTGTAAGGAAGGTAGACACACATTTAGTGTGTCGTAATGCTTGATTGTGTGTTTATTTGTTAATAGACTTTTAGGATGACACTGAATGAAAAAACCATACCAGTGCAGTTTAAGTGAATATTTAAACACATTCTCATGTACAGTGAATCCGGAAAGTATTCACAGCGCTTCACATTTTCCACATTTCGTTATGTTACAGTCTTATTCCAAAATGGATTAAATTCATTATTTTCCTCAAAATTCTACAAACAATACCCCATAATGACAACATGAAAGAAGTTTGTTTGAAATCTTTTCAAATTTATTAAAAATAAAAAAAAAAACAAAAAAAGCACATGTACATAAGTATTCACAGCCTTTGCTCAATACTTTGTTGAAGCAGCTTTGGCACCAATTACAGCCTCAAGTCTTTTTGAGAATGATGCTACAAGCTTGGCACACCTATTTTTGGGCAGTTTCTCCCATTCTTCTTTGCAGGACCTCTCAAGCTCCATCAGGTTGGATGGGAGCGTCGGTGCACAGCCATTTTCAGATCTCTCCAGAGATGTTCAATCGGGTTCAAGTCTGGGCTCTGACTGGACCACTCAAGGACATTCACAGAGTAGTCCTGTAGACACTCCTTTGTTATCTTTGCTGTATGCTTAGGGTCGTTGTCCTGTTGGAAGATGAACCTTTACCCCAGTCTGAGGTCCAGAGCGCTCTGGAGCAGGTTTTAGTAAAGGATGTCTCTGTACATTGCTGCATTCATCTTTCCCTCGATCCTGACTAGTCTCCCAGTTCCTGCCGTTGAAAAATTTCCCCACAGCATGATGCTTCCACCACCATGCTTCACTGTAGAGATGGTATTGGCCAGTTGATGACTGGTGCCTGGTTTCCTCCAGACATGACGCTTGCCATTCAGGCCAAAGAGTTCAATCTTTGTTTCATCATGGTCTGAGAGTCCTTCAGGTGCCTTTTGGCAAACTCCAGGTGGGCTGTCATGTCCCTTTTTCTGAGGAGTGGCTTCCGTCTGGCCGCTCTACCATACAAGCCTGATTGGTGAAGTGCTGCAGAGATGGTTGTTCTTCTGGAAGGTTCTTCTCTCTCCACAGAGACATGCTGGAGCTCTGTCAGAGTTACCATCTGGTTTTTGGTCACATCCCTGACTAAGGCCCTTCTCCCCTGATCGCTCAGTTTGGCCGGGCGGAAGCTCTAGGAAGAGTCCTGCTGGTTCCAAACTTCTTCCATTTACGGATGATGGAGGCCACTGTGCTCATTGGGACCTTCAGTGCTGCAGAAATATTTCTGTACCCTTCCCCAAATCTGTGCCTCGATACAATCCTGTCTCGGAGGTCTACAGACAATTCCTTGGACTTCATGGCTTCATGTTTTGTGCTCTGACATGCATTGTTAACTGTGGGACCTTATATAGACAGGTGTGTGCCTTTCCAAATCATGTCCAATAACTTTCATGTTATCATTATGGGGTATTGTTTGTAGAATTTTGAGCAAAATAATGAATTTAATCCACATTGGAATAAGGCTGTAACATAACAAAATGTGTAAAAAGTGAAGCGCATTGAATACTTTCCGGATGCACCGTACATTTCAGACAATTAGTTAATTTTAATTTTTAAAAAAGTAAGTAAAGTTTTACACCCATTTCCCATACAGATTATCCTACACAGGGTCACGGGGGAGCCTGGAGCCTATCCCAGGGGAACTAACTGGGCAGGGTGGCAGGGTGCCCGCTCATTGCAGTGCACATTTGCACACACACACTATGGATAATTTGGAAATCAGCCTACGATGCATGTCTTTAGACTGGGGGAGGAAACTGGAGTACCCAGAGGAAACACCCAGGGCATGGGGTGGACGTATGCACACAGGGCAGGGGCAGGATAGCAGTTTTACACAATGTCATTTTAAATATTAGAATATGGTACTATGTTTTAATTTAAAAACAATAGCAAAAATAAAACACCCTTAAAGTGTATATATTTCATATTTGTGTCTCCGTTTTTATCATGGACTTGCAAATTCAAGAGGAAAGGGGGAGAAAATAATCAGTTATTAAAATTCAGGTAATGTATTCCGGTTTCTGAATTCTATTTGAGAAACATTATTAATTTCATATATCACGTTCGGAGCGGCCATCTGTTCGCGCTGCACCAATGCACCTCCCTCCATCTGCCTTGTTTTTAGAGAGAAGGTGAAAGAGAGTGAGAAGGAAGGAGAGAGAGAGAGAGAGAGAGAGAGAGAGAGAGAGAGAGAGAGAGAGAGACAGAGCTCTGGGGAAGTTTCACTGACTTTTTTGATTTGTCACTCATTCGTTCCTTCAGGAGCCCATGACTCTCACGAGGCTCAGGATGCTCCTCAGCTTGCCTTCACCTCCTTCTCCTCCTTCTCCCTTTCTTTTTTTCTCACTCCTTGTTGTCCTGCTCCATTTCCAGGCCCCCTTTCTTCCCCTCCCCGCCTGCCTCGCTCCCTAACTGGAGGAAACAGATTGCAGAGTCGGCACAGTGAGATGTAGCCCTGCCACAGTTAATTTAGCATCTGTGCATCCACGAATATGAATACATTTACAAGTTGTGGATATAATTAAATACTGAAGTGTGAAGCAGGGGAACGTCAGGTGAAGGAGGAAGATGAGGGAAGAATAGGTCGGGCTGTTTGGGGTTCAGAACAGCTCGGCTTTTGTTTGCCTAAGAACGTTGCCCATAAATTTACATTTATATTTTGTACATTTATGCATTTGGTCGATGCTTTTAACCGTAGCAACGTAGCCTTGCATGGAGCTGTTAAGAGAGCCGATGAGTGAGATTTATGTAAATGTACTTATTCTAATAAGGTGTCATTTCTATAGTAAAAAATTAATGGTCTGGTCTTATATAGCTTTTTTTTCTTCAAATATTTGCATTCTACAAAGTGCTTTACACTGTGTCTCATTTACCCATTCACACACACACACACACACACACACACACACACACACACACACACACACACCAATGGTAGCAGAGCTGCCATGTAAGGCATGCTAACTTGCCATTGGGAGCAACTTGGGGTTCAGTTTCTTGCCCAAAGACACTTTGGCATGTGGAGTCATGTGGGCCGGGAATCAAACCACCAACCTTACAATTAGTGGACAACCCGCTCTACCACCTGAACCACAGAGGGCCCACACAGGGATGTGCATGATGTATGGTCCACATGAATGAATTTAAAGTCCCTATGAAGTGCCTTATGCCTCATAATGCCACATAGCATTATTCAATGTGTTGACGTTTTTTAAAAAAACGGGAAGTCGGGGCGGGGCATATCGGCTGGCCCCTCCTCCTTATTAAATAGTAAATAGTGTTTTGTTTACCTCATAGCAAGGAAATGTACAACTGTCAGGGGTGGGACACTTCAGATTCTAGAGAGCATTTGATTAGGCAGAAAATCTAATGAGAAGCTGCAGCGCAGAACAATGTCATCAAAATGATCAATCCGTTTTGAATGCATATATCTTTAAAAGGTGAATTTTGTCATTGTTTTGGAGCACACTAGCTTATAGAGAACCTTACGTTTAACATATTCATGCAAAACGTCATGCAGGACTTTTTAAATTTTGGACATTTTGTGAATGACTTTCCACTGGCCAAGTGCAGTTATGGTGTGTGTACACACACACACACACACACACACACACACACGCTCATATACATGCTCATACATGTGTTGATGATCATGTTTTGTTGTTCACACATATTTCTTTTTCCTCTGAACTCAATGCAGAGCTTCTGTTTTCTGATGCGTGATTTTTTTTCAGGCACAAAACAGGAACACACAGTGACATGGGCTAATGTTGTGTTGTTCAGCCATATGCCACAGTGATGTAGGCCTTCCATAATGAAATCATCATACATGATCGATACACAATGTGGAATTTTAAAAGACTTCTCTTTTTTTGGAAGATACATTTTCTTGTATTAAATACAGCAGGGGAGAAACCGACTCCAAACACACACAGAAGCGGGTAATGTTGTGTTGTCGGACCATATGCCTCAATGTTACAGCCTCAGCAGCAATGTGCAGCACAGTCGGTCCATAATGAAATCATTATACACTTGAAACCAAACGACAGCCTATGTGAAATATTTCCTCTCTTTTCAGTAATATATAGTAATTATAGTATGACTTGATAGATTGCGTAAAATGAAAAGTATATTGCTGTGCAACTGTAGGTCTTAGCGAGTGCCTGGAATAAGCACTATAATACTGCCTGTCTATAGCTACCAAATAAATATTCATATATTTGTCTTTACCTCGTTTATATTCATTTTAATCACCCCGCTGCCAAATCCAGCATAAACGGATTAATATGAAAATGACCTTCAGGGGGGAAAAAAATTGCATGAAACTTTAAGGTTAAAGTTAGACATGTGAAGAGAGGAAGCACCTTCTCTCAGCAGGGGGAGATGGGAGATAATTGATTTTGGATGCCGTCATGCAGCGGGACTCACAGATAAGAAAGTTTTAGATCTGGATTCTGTCAGGGTTCTGCATATAAATGACATCAGGGTAATGAAATAAAAGCATTAAAAGCAGAGAAGATGTAATTAAAAGCACACTGCAGGACCCAAGCACATTCAACTCAGTGGGGTTTGGATACCTCAGGTGGCAGAATATTATTATTTGACAAATTATCTACAAGTTCATGAACGCATTTTTATTCAACGCTGTTCATGTTGTGTTTAATGGAAACTGAGCTGCAGTGGATGCATTTAATTCTAGTGTATTGTCTTCTGTAGTCTCCTTGTATATGTGTGGGCCCAGGGAAAACATTGTTTACTATACATACAATGAGAACGAAGAAATTATAATTAAGTGAAAGTATACCTAGATAAAGTGTCAGAATAATTCTCAATAGAAATTGGAAAACTTATCCTCCCAAAAATGTACTCAAGTCAAAGTAAATCAGTTGCTACATTGATATGTACTCGGGTATCAAAAAGGTCAGTTTCAGGTTAGCGCCAATAGCCACCGCAGGGCTACAGCACCCATCATCCACTGCACACCACATGTTCACATCACGCACCAAGTCACATGATCACAAACACCTGAATCACATTCACGCACTAGTATTTAAGTCACGTTTGTATAGCACTCTTTGTGTAGCATCTGTTGTGAATAGCTGTTTGTTGTCATACCCATGCAATACTCATGTATATTTCATGCTTGTCGAGCTTATGTTTGTGTCTCTGTTATGTAGTCCAAGTCTTTGTTCACATGTTTCACTTTTAATGAAATACTCCTCACTTGCAGCCGTCTCCAACCAATCCGTACCAGTTTTCATGTGAAAACTAGTCACTTTATTACTTGTCTATAACTGACATGACTGGCTTAGTGGTTAGCACGTTCGCCTCACACCTCCAGGGTCCAGGGTTCGAGTCCCGCCAGGGCCATGTGTGTGCGGAGTTTGCATGTTCTCCCCGTGTGTCGGGGGTTTCCTCCGAGTACTCCGGTTTCCTCCCCCAGTCCAAAGACATGCATGTTAGGCTGATTGGCGTGTATGAATGTGTGTGTGAGTGTGTATGCCCTGCGATGGACTGGCACCCTGTCCAGGGTGTATCCCGCCTTGTGCCCGATGCCTCCTGGGATAGGCTCCGGGTTCCCCATGACCCTGAAAAGGAGTAAGCGGTTGAAGATGGATGGATGGATGGATGGATGGTAAAATATAATGCAAATAACCACTATTTACCATTACGTAGAATCTGACTTGCTGCATAGCTAATTTTTAGTAGCTACTCGAAACGAGAAAACAGGATAACTTAGGTAAATATAACAAGTTAATCTTAGCAAATTAGCTAACATTACCCCAACAGTTAAAAACTCAAAAGTTCAAGTGGAGTTTATTCCTTCTAGGGAGGCATAGGAAAAACAAAAGGATTTGCTTACTCAAGCATACTGAAAGGTTTTACTAAAATACAGATATAAGGACTGGAAAGTAAGACTGTTTTTTTTCTTAGAAATGTAATTTAGTAAGAGTACAAATATTCAAGCATACTGTAAATTCCACAAAGTATACTTAAATATAGCAATGAAGTCAAGTATCTTCCATGGCTGGATATAGTTGTGGAAACCACAGGATTTCCTGAACTGAACTCTTCTGCATGTATCTCAACCAAAAGTAAAGTATTCTGCTTACCCCTAAATGTGCAAAAGGGGTAAAAAATAAAATAATAATAATTAATAATAATAATAATAATAATAATAATAATAATAATAATAATAATAATAATAATAATAATTGACAAAAAACACAAATTTTAAGATTTCATTGCAATTTGTCTGAAAGGGTCCTGCTTATCCTCTAGATTTACAACCTGACCTGCGGAGCCTCGTCAGCACAGGAAGTTTAATTAGACTTATGTCCATTTCTCTGTGATGTGGAACTATCCAAAAACTTCCTTAAACACTTCATTTAGTAGCACGTTTTCATGGCATCTATAAAAGCCTGAATATTTAACTTCATTTAAGTTAATTATGCTAACTGATATTGAATCTAAGTACTACAATGGGAAAAAAAAGCCTGAATTATTAATACAGTTTGTAAACAGTGAAAAAACTATTTGAATATTAAGTAATCAACTTTGGGGTGGTAGCAGTACCTCTGTTTCATGCCTCATCAAACCATGTTGTTGATTATTTTACCCTAACCCTATAACAGCATAGCTCCAAGTCTTCTACTGCATAGTTATTACATGACTATGTTCCATAAGTCCACCTGCACTGTCTCTGGACTCGCTCTGTAACTTTACAACTTCATCAACGTGAAAGAACACAATCTCACCAACGTGTTATATTGTTTTGTTGTGTTTGTGTGTGTGTGTGTGTGTGTGTGTGTGTGTGTGTGTGTGTGTGTGTGTGTGTGTGTGTGTGTGTTTGGAGAACAGGTCTAAGTCTTCCCCTGACAGGCAAGAGTGCCTACTCAGGGCCTTTTCAAACACTTTGGTTAGCAGATGGTGCCAGTCCAACAGGTGCGCATGGGCCAGAGAGCCAAGCTAGACAAGGATGCTTAGAGGAAGACGTGTCTCCTCCCCTCATAACCTCATCCTCCTCGTTCTGGGTTCCAGATGGAGCCCCTGCAGTGCGGCAGTTGAAGAGAGGGAGTGAGAAAAGAGTGTTTCTGGATGCTGAGAGGACAGACGGTGGCTTGGACAGAGCTGAAGGTCTCCAGAGTCAGGAATGGAAGAATGCTTTGATCACCTCCCAAAGCAGCTTTCCTCCCTCTAAACAACAAAATGAACTATAGGGAATGTTAGAAGGTTAGTATGGTGCCAGGACACAGCAGTAAATCTGTGTACAGTAGAATCTAAACGTCTCCAGCTAAGAACTAAAAAACGAACATATTAATTCTTATTAATTAATACGCTATTGAATACTGAGACATTTCATTATATTAGTAAAGAATGAATGAGAGCGTTGGGAATTGCCCTTGTAGCTCAGAGAAATGAGACCGATTCAATGTCCTGCACCCATGGTAAAATTTCTCCCCCACATAAATCTAATTTGTATATTTTTGAGGAGCTCGTTTTCATTTTCTCACAACTTCACTTCTAAATTCAGTGAAATACTCATAAAGACATCCAAGTCTCCCAGTGGTGTTATTCAGGAGTAGGAAAACTAATGGTGATTAGGTTAGTGACATAATCTAAAGGTGACAGAGAAGGGGAACAGGAAGAGAAACCTGAGAAGTCATATAACTTTATGTAAAGCAGTTTCCATGATTAATTTTACTAAACTCTTCCAACAATATACTATATTCGAATTGACCTGAGGTGACATTGTGGTGGAGTGGATAGCATTTTTATCTCACAGGTCCAGAAATTAAAACAATCTTGAACTGTGTCAATATTTTTCTGACTGACTTTGTTCTTTGAGGTAAAATTCTCTTAACAAGTTTTTAGCTTGACAGTATTCTTAGACCCTGTCCTATTTTATTAGCATGAGGGTACTACAATGCCCTTTTCTAAGTCACACTGGATAAGGGCGTGTGCAAAATGCTGTAAATGCAAATGTCCCGGGTTCAAGTTAGAGCTTGAACCTCCAGGTTTTCTGGTTTCCTCCCACAGCTTCACAGCCAGTGTTCCCAGGATCCACGAGGACTATGAGCATAAAGAACTAAGAAGAAGAATAAAGAACTATTCTTAATTAACAGTACTTTCAATTCCATACATTCTACAAAAAAAACAAACTTCAGTCCAAGGACTAAATACTGTATGTGCTTTGTTATACAAACAACTTCTGTTCCCATGGAGTCCTTTAAGAGGAGAGACAAGGCTGCCAGCCCTTGGGTGTAAAAAAAAAAAAAAGTGGCTCTCGCTCAAGCACATTGGGTTGACCTCTAGAAAGTTTCTTCTTTGTCCCGCATATCAGTAGCATGCCAAGGTCTGCAGTCTGTGCCCTGTGAGCTGGCACTGCCAACGGGCCGGAGATTGGGACGGGTGGCGCGGGCCATCTGGGATATCTCCAGGAGACGTGTGCCTAGCCTCACACTCATCAGCAGGTTTGAATTTGCACCATAATCACAAACAGACGCTCACTTCCTCCTTCGCTGCCCTTCTCCTGCTGTTTTCCCTTGCGCGTTTTTGGCTCAGAGTGCAACCTTTGACCTTTACCTCCTGCAAAAGGAAAAGTTGACCCAATTGAGTGGTGAGAAGCACATTTCATTATAAAATATATTTGATAGTATTTTCTGATCAATCAAATATACAATTTATAGCAGTTTCATTAAAACTGCTTGTGCAAAGAACTAAAAACTGGTACTTCCTGTTTAGTCAAGTAAATTAAAAGGTGAATGTTTTGAACTGATGAAATTAAGTAATATCATATTTTCATGTAAAATCTCAATTTTGTTACTGCACAGGAGTCTATTAGCTTGAGTAATAGCACACAGTCACTGGGTAGCTGTGAGAAAAAGAGACCTTTGAATTTTGTACTAAGGATGTTGAAGGTCTAAACAAAAAACAAAGATGCAAAGACTTCAACATAATGCTCTAGCTTTACCTCTGACGGTTACAAAGCTTTGAGAGTGGAGACTCCTTCCAAAAACGTTAAATAAACATCAGAGCATATTTTTAAGTCTGTTTATGTTGTCTATAGCATATTAAAATGACTGTGTTCACATAAAATTGTGATTTGCCTTGCAGTCGTAAGCTCTGCCTGGTCTGCTGTTATAGAACACCCGAGAATTCAACAGCGCTGTTGTATAAACCATTATATATGCACAGTACATACCATATATCTCTGTGCCTGCTGTTTCCCTGAATATATCTGCCTGGAGTCTGAATGCTTTATGAAGTAGTCCAGTAAAAGCCTTCCTGCACTAGCATCTATCCACTTATTACGTATTCATGTAAGTGCAAATTTAACACATAACTTTTTGTTAGGTGCTAACTCTTGCAATTATCTTGCAAACAGTGTTATTCGATTAGATGTCTTCTGTGACTGTTCTTGTTCTGTGAAGTAGCTCAGCTCAATAAAGTCAATTAGCGCTCTGCCTCACCCCACCTGAACAGTCCTGTAATCACATTAAGTATTTTCTCCTAATCCCAGTCCAATCCCTCAACCATTTATTGATCTTGTGATCAACGTTACAGCAAAAAAGCTCCACTCGGCTGTTCTAATGTAGTCAATAATTGCAATCGTGTGATCAGAGAGTCCTAAGAAATTACTCACACAACTGTGACGACTTCATCAGCCGTAGGGACTGAGAAGCTCAAGGGAATCGAGCAGCATTGGCTGCTCTCAAAAGCCAGGGATTAATGGATTGTGTCGTTCCACTACAGTGGCATATTATACCAGAGCTGCAAATGTAAAAAGCGCCTCCCCCAGAACACATCTGGCATGGGATGGGCTTAGTGGAGCCTGGCTGACTCCTTGGTCCTTTAACCACAATATTTGGATGCCATGGCTAAGATTAACTAGTCTTTACAATAATCTTTATTTCTTTCTACTTCCTATTGTTAGACATCCACTGACTGGTTGCATGGTTCTTGTTAGACCTCGTTAGTTCTTGTCTAGCACCCTAAACTATTCCTTACTTCCTAACGATATATTTTTGATGATGGTGATGGAGACTGCTGTCTAACACACAAATCTCTTAGGTGTTCAGATGGGTTAAGATCTGATGAGTTGCTTAGGCCAGAGCATACAATATGATTTATATATTTTTTATCCTCATTCAGTAATTAAGGATAAAGGAAAATATGTACACATCTACACATATCCTAGTCACTTCCTGGTTTGTTCATTGCCTCATTGCTCTGTCCTGTCACCTGTATCTTTACTTACTCCACATTCCTCATTCCACATACTCCATATTAGCAGTCCTGGGTAATCCAATCTTATTCAATTCTATTCAATTCAGTTTTATTTGTATACTGCTTTAAACAATGGACATTGTCACAAAGCAGCTTTACAGAAATATAAAGAATCAGGATATAATCCCTATGCCAGCCAGAGGCAACGGTGAGCAAGGAAAAACTCTCTTAGACGATATGAGGAAGAAACTTTGAGAGGAACTAGACTCAAAAGGGATCCCATCCACATCTGCGTGACACCGGATAGTGTGATTATAAATAATTCCCTTCTATAACCATGTGTACTACATGGACAAAAAGTACAATCGTGTAATTGCATAAACAGGATCCTTTAATATATACTGTATATATAACGACTCTGTCACCTGATGACTCTATCTGATAACACAAGTGAGAAGTGACAGGGACATATAATGTGAAAGCTACGTGTGAAACAGGAGTTGTAAATTTGAAGATGGACATAGGACAGAAACAAGTGGTGCGAGCTGTTGTTGCTGAAGAAACCCAAAAAGACAAAGAAAGTGGGTGAAAGAATTGATTAGCACACGCGGGCTCCCTTTTATGCTTCTGCCATAAGTTTTGCGGGTTTCCCATCCTCACCGTGACCTCACCCAATGACTTGCTCTCTCAGTTTCTGTGGTTCATCACCGCAATCACTGACAGTGACGACACTTTTCACACCAGAGGACGTGGAGTCCCCAACAGCTCCAGATATTTAGCATGCCAAATATCTGTCTGGCATCGGCGACGAGTCGGCAAACCTCTTTGATATATCATTGAGTAGGTCACACATAACAATCGACTGCTGATTGGCGAGCGCCGACTGCTTGCTGATTTTCCACCAATCCAAGGGTTTTTGTCAGTAAGCACGACGAATTGCAAATCGGCCTTAAAATCTTGTAGTGTGAACTAGGCTGAATGGCAATTACATCTTTTAAGCAGCCAACCAATTATTTGTTTGTTTTGTTTTGTTTTGTTTTGTTTTTTTTTTTGTTTGGTGGCATGATGGAGAAAATTATTTGTAAGTGGTATTACTGAATTAAAAAGAATGAATAACAATTAATCCCACTGAGAGAATACAATGCTGGCATGTATTTTCATACACATTTTATTACTATACTGAACACATCATGGGGTAGAACACCGAGGTTAGAACAGTGATGTTTTTGTTGCCTGTAAAACATTATTTTACAGTCAAACAGTAATTTATACCAAAAATAATACAATTTCCCTGTGGGACTCCTGGACCCAAGAATTCCCTTAGCATGAAGTCTACATACTATAGATAGTTTATCAGTGGAATTAAAAAAGCAACAAAGTGAACAAATAGTTTTGTGCACACTGTAGTGCATTTAGTAAAAAGGGTTCCTGTTCTCTAAGGACCTTCTTTGATTAAACATAAAATTGTTCCAAAACCATGCAGAATATTCAAATATTTGATTTAAATGCATTGTCTATATCAGCTTTCTTGCATTCCTGCTCATTCATGCAGTCTTGCAATCAGCCAATCATGTGGCAGCAGAGCAATGTGTAAAAATCATGTACCGGAGATGCAGGTCAAGAGCTTCAATCAGTGTTCACATCAAACATCAGAATGGGGAAAAGCAGTCACATTAGTGACTTTTAACCAATCGCATGGTGTGCGGAGTTTGCATGTTCTCCCCGTGTGTCGGGGGTTTCCTCCAGGTACTCCGGTTTCCTCCCTCAGTCCAAAGACATGCAGGTTAGGCTGATTGGCATGTCTAAAGTGTCCGTAGTGTATGAATGTGAGTGTGTGTGTATGTGATTGTGCCCTGCGATGGATTGGCACCCTGTCCAGGGTGTACCCCGCCTTGTTCTCGATGCTCCCTGGGATAGGCTCCAGGTTCCCCCATGACCCTGAAAAGGAGTAAGCGGTTGAAGATGGATGGATGGATGGATGGTTGTTGGTGCCAAGCAGGGACTTTCATACACAAGAGTCTTTAGAGTTTACACAGAATGGTGTGAAAAACAAAAAACATTCAACGAGTAGCCGTTCACTGGAGCAGAGTGGGTGTAAATATCGTGTTGAGGTCAGAAGTCTGAGAAGAATGGCGAGACTGAATGGAAAGCTACATTATATCAAATATAGGGGCATTGCGGTAGTGGTGGCTTGACGGTTAAGCCTCAGAAGGTCGGGGATCAAGCCTCAGCACTGCCATGCTCCAACTGTTGGGCCTTTGAGCAAGGCCCTTAACCCCCTCTGCTCCGGGCGTGCCGTATCATGGCTCAGGAATCTGCATTGTTGCATGATCATAATTATTTCATTAATGTGGGTACAGGTAGCTGTAGTGTGACAGATTCTGTGCTAATGATTGAAAGGTTGTTAGTTCATATTGCAGGAGTCCGGTTTTATCCTTAAGCAAGACTCTTAAGATTTACATGCTTAATTAATTGCTTCAAGTTGCTTTAGATAAAAATATATGCCAGAGGAATAACAATGTAATACAAATGTGTTAAAATGATTATAATGATGACATGTTGGACCATATACATCTATGATTGACAACAAAACTCACACAGTCTATGCGCAAATAATATATTTGTAAAGAACGTTCTGGAAACATGCCAGACAACTGCATGGCTCCTGCCTGGATTAAATCATTGAGAATTATAGGAGAATTAACCTGCAGCGTTGATTCAACTTAAATACTAAGTGTGATGAATGAGGAGAGAACTGCACAACTGTGCTTATGAGGCTCATATTGATATATTGTATTTAGCATTAGCAAGATGCCCTCCTTTACATTCTGCATTGTGAAATCTGGCAATCATGAATATTCCTGCATATTTCTTCTTAATTCAATTGCTTAGAATATTCCCAGTGCATTTTGACATTGTACTGTATTTTTAGAAATGATATATATGGTAGTCTGCGAAAACACATCGTATATCACTGCGGCAAATTCTTGCAAATAGTCAAAAAAAAGAAAACGGGTTTGGTCAAAATTGGATATTTCTATGCCTATAACATATTTAAAACCCTGCTTTTATGAACGTTTTATTCTTGCCTAAAACCTTGCTAGCTGAATGATTTCCTCACACAGTGAATTTCACACTTTGAGTAGCAATGTACCACTGTGATACTGAGTACCAAAATGTCTGTGTTCAGAATAAAATCTTAGTGAGAAACCGTAGTCAGAATAAAATCTTTTCAAGTTTTGCATGTCTATATATAGTAGAAACTCTCAAAATTTTAACAAGCCAGGTTTTCCCAAACCAAGTCATATAAAAAACGATATGAAATAAAGACCAATCACAGAGTCTCTGAATGTAAATTTTATAATGACGATATATTTTTGTACTGCCGAGACTGTATGGCAAGATGGTTCAGATATCTGTGTAGTGTGAAAGGGGCTCTGTAGGGGGGCACTGGCTCTGGGGTGATTAGTCTCTGGTGTCCTCCTGTCGGCATGCAGCTTTTGACAGATCTGTGCCCGGCGTGGCATTGAGACACATGCCACAGATGGCGTAATTAGAGAGAGCTGAGCTGGGGCGTGAGATTTATCTTTGATCAGCACCTTCTCACCAGATTGTCATCTATGTTAATATGATGATAGCGAAGCCGAGACGCGTGGAAGGAAGGAGTGCAAACCTCCTGCTTACCTCACTTTAATCTTGTGTTAGCTGCAAACGTTTAACACGGTGTTTTCTACTTGGGTCAAAATTCTCTATGTTAAGGTTTTTACATTTATTTTGTCAAACAAATTCATCAAAATAAAAATTCTAAATCATTTTCAACTTTAAATGCACCAACCTCAAACAACAAATTAGTGAAACTCCACACAGACAGTAACTCAACCTCAGGATCGACCCTGGAGCTGTTAGACAGTAACCTTACCCGCGGCATAGAAAGAATCATTAATTACAAATTAATTAATAATGAAGGATAATTAATTAATAAGTTATTACTCTCATTAAATGAAGTTGCAGGATCAAAAACTAAACCAAATACTAAGACTGTGAAAATGCCAAGATCTGCATATTC
>JAFFST010046512.1:0-10000 GCA_022414735.1 Noturus placidus | reverse complement strand
ATAATAGTATTATCGATAATGTTTGTTTTACAGCATTATGAGAGATAACATTGCCTTAGAAGTACCTAGCTAGCATTATGCTAGTGTACGCTTCTTTGTACAGCAGCGTTTTGGACAGAGTAAACTCTCATATCTCCCATTTAAATTCTTTATTGACTAGTCAAGTTATAACACTATAAACATGTCAAATGTGACTCTCCGTGAATGTGGTCTTGAGTGCCTTTGTGGTCTTGATTTTCTCTGTAATGAACACCCATGAGTTTTTCAGCTGACTCTCACTACCAGTGTTAGCTAGATATTATTGTTAGCTACACAAGAGTTAGCTAGCATTACATACACTTCAATGAATGTGGTTCATCCGAAGGATCTCCTTATCTGGCTCTCTAAGTGATAAAATATTCCTTACGTAACGGATTATCCATGACTAGGTGTGCATTATATGATTTTAATGCAAGACATAGAGTGAATTAAAATTGTGCAACACACACCTAGTCGTGGATTATCCCGCGTATACTGTGGTCACTTGCCAGCATTGACAAGTTAAAGCTGTCATCTCTACTAATAATGAAGTTCAAAAATAATGTTAATTCCTTGTGACATTTTTCGTTACATTTCCCATTTAACATTATCTTCTCCGATTGGTCAGACTCATCTTGTACCTAGACCCTTTTATAAAAATTGCCACATTCACCATGGCACACAAAAATCATCCATTTAGCTAAGTATAGCAATTAGGAAATGTTTACAGTAGCTGTTTCACTCTGTATGCAACCAACCTTTTTATGTTATTATAGTTCCAGTTGTTTATAGGCAGGGCATTAATTTAGAACGGGGATTAAACAGAACTGGAACGACCTGTGCATTACACCGCTTGAATGCACACCGTCCAGCCAATCATAATCGAGTATTCAGATCGACCATGGGTACAGGTGCATTAAAAAAAAAAAATAATATTGTGGAAATGTTAATTTGTTTCTATAATTTAATTCAAAAAGTGATACTTTCATATATTCTAGATTCATTACACATAAAGTGAAATATTTCATGTCCTTTTTTTATCTTTGAAGACTACAGCATGGAAATCAAAATGCAGTTTCTCAAAATATTAGAATAAAGAATTTATAATACAGAAATGTCAACCTGGGAAGAGTGCTAATCGGGTAATTAATTCAAAACACCTGCAAAGGTTTGCTGAGTCATTAATCTCTCAGTCTGGTTCGGTACACACAACCATAATCATGGGGAAGATGAAAATAAATTGTGCATTTCATTTTGGAAATCAAGGTCCCAGAGTCTGGAGGAAGAGTGGCGAGGAACAGAATGCAAGTTGCTTGAAGTCCAGTGTGAAGTTTCCACAGTCAGTGATGATTTGGGGTGTCATGTCCGGATACACATGCACGGTAGACTGATTGGCATGTCTAAAGTGTCCAGGTATGAATGGGTGTGTGAGTGTGTATGTGATTGTGCCCTGCGATGGACTGGCACTCTGTCCAGGGTGTACCCCGCCTTGTGCCCAATGCTCCCTGGGATAGGCTCCAGGTTCCCCCATGACCCTGATGAAGGAGTAAGCGGTAGAGGATGGATGGATGGATGGATGGATGTCATCTGCTGGTGTTGGTCCACTGTGTTTTCTCAAGTCGAGAGTCAATGCAGCGTCTACCAGGAGATTTTAGAGCACTTCATACTTCCATCTGCTGACAAGCTTTATGGAGATGCTGATTTCCTTTTCCACAGTGCCAAAACTACTAGTAACTGGTTTGCTGACCGTGGTATCACTGTGCTTGATTTGCCAGTCAACTCGCCTGATCTGAACCCCATAGAGAATCTATGAGAGACATCAGACCCAACAATAGACCGCTATCAAAGTAACCTGGGCTTCCATAACACCTCAGCAGTGCCACAGTCTGATTGCCTCCATGCCACGCTGCATAATAATCAAGATTAAAACAAAAAAAAGATTTTTTTTTTGTATTTCACTTTATATGTAATGAATCTAAAATATATGTACACCTGTATACCTGCTTTTATACAGATTGAGTTTACATACATGTCCAGGAGGAACATTGTTAATTTGTTGCCAACAACATCCTACTTGGCTTGTAATAAATTACGTTATTCTAGTTTATTCTAGTTTCACTTCATTTCTTGTCATTAAGCTGTTTTATGCTCACAGTAAAAGTATCTTCGTATGCTGGGTGCTTACTGGATCATGCCATGTTGTCCTTTCTGTACAAACTGAGATGGGATCGAAGTGAAGTGGTGGTGGGATTGTCTATAAAAAAAACTTACAGGAGGCCCATGTCACAAGCATTCAGGATAGTACTGCAATTTTCCAAATTTCACAGTTATGTAATACACTTGTAAGAAATTAGCAGACAAACTATTGCATCTTTAATATGCCTGCATGTGAATATCTTACAGTTTAGCACTGGGATTCTTTGTAAAGAAGATGGTAATGTCAGAGGTGCACCAAGCTTATAAATGATGGAGATGTTTGTGAGATTTCTGGACATACAGTATCAGCCACTGCAGGCTGTTTAATTCAGCGGATGTGTAGCAGACAAGCATATAAAACCTGATCCAGCAGCACAAACAATTATCATGGATGTTGTAAATGCCATCAAATGTCTGCTCCATCATAGAGTGCTTATTATTCTCCTGCTTGCCGGATAAGTGGCAGTTCCTCTAAAACACATTTTATTCAGAACTTCAGAGCGCCTCGGTAATGCATAACAAGGGGAAAAGCATCATCTGTTCCAGCCGGCAATAGTAAAGCCCTCACGCTTGTTGCAGAAGGGCACAATTTTGAGCAGAAAATTGCGGCCTGTCAGTTAAAAGCGCTGCCAGGCAGTTGAGCTGTTGCATTTTCTATTTGAAGCTGCTGCATTCGAGCCTTTTCAGTGTTACTGGGGGGGGGGGGGGGGGTACTGCACTAAATTCCTTCTAGAAGCCTTTCAACAAATTTGGTGAAGAAAAAAAACTGACGGATGCTTGTATGAGTCTTTGGCTAATGTGTTTGTGTGTTAGTATTTTCTTTTCTTTTTTTTAAACAGCAAGATGAGGTTGACGATTTAGATTGTGTCTGTAAATCTTTGCTAATTCAGTTAGTCAGTTATCATTTCAGTGCTACTACATTGATTTTGATTGGTCATGTTAGAAAAACATAAAGCTACACCAATATTACAGTGTTAATGGCATCATTTTGTGTGATTGCATCCCAATGTTCCAGAGTAATGTGACAAAAACGGTCAAATCCTGATTGTTCTACAAAATACACCACTTGTTTTGTAATGTTTCACAGCCCTTGCTCCATTTCTTCATCTTCTTTCGTCTGCCTCTGATTAGTCGTTGTGTTGGCGGTGTCAGTCATGTCGCAGCCTATTGCTGGCCACGTGAACAGCAGTGCATGTTGAGATTGTGTCATATTTCCTGTCTACATTTTTTCTTTAATCAGATCAGAAGCTTATAGGAATGCAGTGTCCGTTTGCCAATAATAGGACTGCATTGTCTGGCAGCTGTGTGATGGCCAGGGTGTAGTAAGTATCGGCCTGGTTGGAGGTGTATGATCAAAGGAGTTTCTCTGAGGGCATGGATCCTCATTATTCTTCCCCATTCCTTTATTTCTCTATGGCATATTCTCTCTCTCTCTCTCTCTCTCTCTCTCTCTTTTCTTTCTGACTAGAATACTTTACAGATGAAACCACCACTCTGATCTGTGTTCAGTTTTTAACTCTTGTCTAATAGCACATGACACGGGCTGACCTGTAAATAAACAGCGAGCCAATCAAGCTTGTTCAAAGGCCTGTGTGAGGATTCGTAAAAAAAGGTAAATGCTTATTCGTTATGTGTCAATCAGTCATTTGTACATAGAGCCTTTGCTACGTTTTTATGACATAAAACGCAACAAAAAAAAGCAGTTATATTATCGAGATCGGTGGCTCAAATTGGTTTCTAATGAAGTTAACGCTCAAAAAAAAAGTTAACTATACACAACTATACACAAAATACACAACAATACAGAAAACACAACAATACAGAAAATACCCAGTTAATAAATAAACCATACCTTTAATATCTTGATATATGACCTTCATGTATTTCCAGTAACTCAATTTGGAGGTGCTCTATTATGTGCTCTTAATGCGATATGGCAGTAATGTTAAGTGATTGCCCTCTACAGCTCCATCCATTTAAAAAAAAATATATTTTTACTTTTATAACTCAGCCACATCTCCCTCCTCCATGCTCACAATTATCCACTCAAGCCTGGCTAACGTTAGAGAGCTTTTCTTCAAAATACAAGTAGCATGGAAAAAAAAATTTTAAATTAAAAAGGCTTCCTACTGGAGTCAAAGCTCTTTAGTAGACTGCTTGGCACTAGGTATGATTTTAATAATAGAGAATAAATTACAGTGGTTCTTGTGTTGAAGGACAAGTTAATGGTAAGAGTTGAGGTGGGGAATTAAAAAGGGAGGAGCCTGGAATTGGAAGGTCAGCTGCCATGTCAAAAGTCTGATTATTTCTGTTTTTCCTGTTCCATCTGTCCAGGGGAGATAAAATAAAATGGAATTGAAATGATAGTTCAAAACTGTTCTGTTTATAGCTACATTAAATGTTGTGGAGTGTGGATTTGTGGAACCATCATATCTTTTTTTCCATTCTCAAGAAGTGAATAAGACAAAAAAAAAAAAGACAATCATGAGTAGCAGAACGGTAGATGGGAATAGATCAATTGGAAAATGTATCTGATGTTAAGGTACTATATGAGCAGCTGCATGTGTGGTCTTCTAGAAATTTCAATTTTGCTCAATTTAAAATATTAATTCATTTTTAGTAAATACTTTATCCTGTTCAGGGCCTATCCCAGGATGTGAGGTGGGAATACACCCTGAATACAGCCAGTCCATCACAGAGCACCATGTACAGTACACACACTCATTTACAGTCATTTACTCATTTAAATAACTTTTCTTTATTTACAGTGTGTCATGTTTTAAGTCTGCACAAAAACCCATATAATGATTGCATTCGTGGACAAGCGATAAACAGCTCCCAGCCACTAGAATCCCACCAGAGTTTTCTACTCTCTTGAGGTAAACAATTATTAAAATTTTATCGAAGTAAGTGATTAGTCATCTGTTTATCATTTGTTGTGTAATTCATGTCTCACTTTATGTTACTGAGTTATGAAAGAGCAACTGCAATAAATTAGAATAAGTGAAATCAGATTGGCTGCAATTAGGACTCCTTGTGTTTTGTAGATCTCTAAGCGCTCATCTGCGTATAATCGAACAACTCTCTGCCATGCACATCTGGCAGAGTGAAAGCAGGCCAAATGTTGGAAAGAGAAACATTTTATGGTGTACCTTCAGCAGTCCTAATAAAAACCACACGCTACTATACACGCACTGGCCAAGAATGGGGGTACTCTTCACGTTATTTATTTGTTTTCCAAGGGAAACCAGCACTCGCCGCTATTACGAATGAGTCAGAAGGTTTGTTTTTTGTAACGGGATCCGTGCTCTGCACTGTTTTACATATGGCCACAATTAAATCACACTTCCCATGCAATGCCTCCGAGCTCACCTGGGAGCTGTGTTTTGGAGTGTGCTGCTCTTTCAGAGCCCTTGCTGCAAGGCTCTGTATTCAATCCTAAGTCTGTAGGGTTCGATCTCCTACAGATTTAGGATTGAATACTCGTGCGCGAATAATTCACCAATCCAACCCCAACTGGGGAATTGTTGTTTTTTTTTCATCTTAATTTAATTTGTGGTGTGTTTTCCAGATTACAAAGAGCAAAAAATGCCTCAGAGATGAGATTCAGATCTGGGCTGAAGACGGCAATTTCTGCTTTTCACCCACAGCTGCTTCCCCTCTGCTCTTGGACGGTGTTGGAAGGAAAACATCTTGATCCATTTTATCTTTCTGTTATTCATGGAACCCGTCTACCCCATTCCCTCCTCTCTCAACCTCACTGGGGAGGAACACAAATAAGGCTTTTCTGGCCTGAGGCCTTGCAGCAAAGACTCTGTGTTTAAAACACACATGTCATAGACCTCTCGGCGGTGCACACGGTTCCTTTCGCGTAATTGCTGCCCTATTAGTTTCTACCCGTTGCATCTGACAGATATGAATTGGATCGTGTCATGCAGCCTGCTGATTAATGGCGTCCAAAATGGAGCCTTAATTGTTGGGGATGAGAGCCGAGAGAAGGCTCCGAGTGATGTGCCCATCCGCACACCTGTGATTAGGAAGCATGAGGTGCGCTTGTCTCTGCCCTCCTCCCTGATATAGGCATTTGACCCCTGGGCGTGGTACAGAGCAGTTGTACCCAGCCTGGCTGGTTGTCCAGTGCTTTTGCGACTTGATGAGCTAAGAGAATGAAGGAGTAGAATTAATACCATGCATTATTTCACAAACACATCCGCCATATGCAAGAAGAAAGGGATTCTATTAGTGCACACTCATACACACACCCATAATTAACCTGGCGTTTGGCACAGCTGGCAGCCACAAATCCTCTACCACGGTGTGTGTAGGTGGCGTGGCAGCAGCGCTAAATCAGTGCGAGCTAATTGCCGCGGCCCTCTGTGTTCTGCTGTGGCATCATCCTCACACGTCTAGCTTAACAACAAAACCAGCGAATCATGGTAGAAGCTGGAGATAACTGAACCGAGTCACCCTGTTCATACCTGCAAAATGTTCTGTCATTTTTTGGCTTTTTAAAATTCATATATAACCCAAGTACTACACAGGTGGAGTGTGGAGAGCAATACAGTCCCACTGTCGCCATGACTCCTCAGCTTCTTGGCATGTCTGCACCACTCTGTCACATATCCCAATGATCAATTGTACTCCCTCAATCCGCAGTGTACTCCAAGCCAGCAATGGTTTTGCCATCAATAACATGAAAGCCAGAAACCTGCTGTGAGCTCTGGTTTCAGTCGGCAATTACACTTCAATGAAAAAATTATATCTACCAGCACCATAAAAGGAGAAAGAAGTGATTTTAAGTCATTTTTGCTAAATCAATGCCAATAATTTCTGTATACTTGCCATCAAGTTTTTGTGCAATCAAACTCGCAGCAGTCCAACTCATCGAGTTCGGGTGCATACAGTACACTGTGATTCAAAATGAAAAAAAAAAAAATGTAGTAAAAAGGGTTTGTGTGTGTGTGTGTGTGTGTGTGACATTTGTGCCCAATTGATATTACACTTACATAAATAAACATGGGTAAAGTGTCCTTTGCAACAACCTATGTACATATTTTATATCAATTAATAACTTAAAACTTTAATAAAACCTCTACAGCATTTTATCTGACCCAGGCCACTGGAACTACACTTTACCATGAAATAGAATCATCCTTCAAAAATCCTATTATTTTCACAATAATCTTTGAATCCATTTAACTCCCATAAATCCATTTATTATTCATTGTACTGTAGGTTTTGAAAATGTACATACAGTATCTCACAAAAGTGAGTACACCCTCACATTTGTGTAAATATTTGTTATCTTTTCATGTGACAACATTGAAGAAATGACACTTAGGGTTAGGGTGTACAGCTTGTGTAACAGTGTAAATTTGCTCCCCTAAAATAACACAACACATTATATATTTATACAATATATACATTATACATTTCATGTGACAACACTGAAGAAATGGCACTTTGCTACAATGTAAGTGGAGAAGTGGACGTCCACGAACAGCCACTGATGAACCGACGTGGTGCTGATGTACATAGCCCCCTCTCTATGTATGGAGACTTTTGTGACACCCTGTATTTAAGCACTTTTTTAAAATCATGAGCGAACATTATAGTGTTTTGTTTTTTTATGACTTTCAATAATCAAAGTTCATTCATTTTTGTTTTTGTGTTAATTCCATGTAAAGTTTCTAACCCCTGTTTTCTAATCCTATGTTACAAACACAATACAGTTACTTTTAACAGTAACGTTTTAACTTTTTAAATGCAGCAAAAGAAATCCTTCACCCAAAACATGGATTCACTCTAAACACAATTCTTTGCTCACTCTTTCTGCTTCATCTGTCATGTACCGTTGCCAGTGTTAAGTACACTTATCTAGTACCTAATGAACTGGCAATTCAGTGTACCAGAAGCGGCATATGGTCTTAGGGTGCAATCCAATGAAACTCACACCAGGTTGTGCGAATCACTCATAATGACAATATTTAATTAAACCAGTGTAAATATTCATGCATTTGATGTTCTTGTGCTAGCTAGCAAAGCAATCACTCATCCACTTGATTCTCTTTCCTGTGAGAGTTCCCATGAACCAAAAACATTCATGCTGCTCTGTTCTGAATATGATCCCCTCGTTAACCATTAGTGCAGAATGGAGGAAATGGATAGCGATGAAGACTTTCTGAGGAGGCCGACCTCACTCAATGGAAGCAGGATCTTAGCAGCTGTATTTAGTTCTCATGAGGATCTGAGGTAGACACCATCGCTGTTTCACTCATATTTCACCTGGCCTGGCTGCAATAATAGACACTACTGGACTTTGATGAATAGGCTGCTGGGGCTGTCTTGCAGCAAGAAGAAAAGTGGAATCAGGGAGCAAGGTGGAGCAACAGTGAAGGAAAATGCATTCTCTCCATATATTTTTAATTGGTGCTCAGAGAAAGAGGTCAATAAAACCTCCAGACTCCACATATGAAAAAAAAAAATTGGAGGAAGAAGTTAAAAAAAAAAACTGCCCCCCCCCCCCAAAAAAAGAAAAAAATGCTAGAAAGAAGTCTCACATTAGCTGAAAGTGACTCGCAGCTCTGAAGTTCTAAAATCATTAAAAAACTGTTTTTGACAGAGATGCTGACAGATGAAATAAAAATTGCTGTAGATTACAAGAGCCAAGTTTTTCAAGCTGCTTTTCTGTGAAAGATTACAGCAGGGTATTCAACACAAATTTGTAAAGGCCCAGTTACATAACATGTCTTGCTTACAAAGGACCGGATAAGCATCTACCACGACTGAAGATGACAACGATTATCTTTTGATGCTTACCCATTAATGATGAGTTTATGGCTATACATTTAAATTGGTTGTTTTGTTTCGTAGTGGCTCTTTACATTACCGATTTTTACTAGCACCATGCATTCTGAACAGATGAGCAATCTATTTTGAATTAGATACGTAGACAATAAACACATATTTTACTGTGTAATCATTCTGGTTTTGTCATCTTTTTTTAAAAAAACAATACATGCTGATAGTTTGCTAGTCTGACCAGAAAGAGTAATAAATAAAATGAAAAATCGTTCTGTCCTAATATCTCTAGTTATGTAGTTACATTTATTCATTTAGCAGACGCTTTTATCCAAAGCGACTTACAAGTGCACACTCACACACCAATGGTAGCAGAGCTGCATGCAAGGTGCTAGCTTGCCATTGGGGGCAACTTAGGGTTCAGTGTCTTGCCCAAGGACACTTCAGCATGGGATCACCCGGGCCGGGATTCGAACCACCAACCCTACGATTAGTGGATTAGTGGACAACCCGCTCTACCGACTGAGCCACAGCCGCCCTAGTTAGTTTCTGGACTGAGCCTTCAGCTTGGTCAAAAGACGCAATGGTTTTCTTTTTTGTTTATTGATCAGCTCTGCTTTAGTACAATGTTTTTTCAAGAACTAGATTCACTTTGCTGGATTCACCTCCAGACTGTATTCCACCAGTTGATGACACCTGAATTAGACATTTTCCTCTCCTGGTATTCTGTAATTTTCATATTTATCAATGATAAAGACAGAAGCGCGGTGACTTAGTGGTTAGCACTAAGTGGCCTTGCACCCACGGGGTTGGGGGTTTGATTCTCACCTCCGCCCAATGAGTTTGCATGTTTTCCCCATCCCATGTTTCCTCCTGTTTTCTCCTCAAATCCAAAGACATACAGTGGTGTGAAAAAGTGTTTGCCCCCTTCCTCATTTCCTGTTCCTTTGCATGTTTGTCACACTTACAGTGGTGTGAAAAAGTG